>VUQH01084039.1:9214-28347 GCA_015106775.1 Etroplus canarensis
TCTGTTGAAAATTAAAAAAAAAAAAAAAAAACACAGACATTTATGTGTTTGTGTGCGAGACTGAGCGACATGCAGACTCAGAGGCAGTGACAGAGATGAAAAGCAGTGCCGGAGTGAAAGAAGAAAGACGGCAAACAACAATAATGAGGAGGCAAAGAGATACAAAGAGCCCACAGCTGGTTTTACATCAAAGCACTTTTATGCCAATTATAGTGGACTAAATTTGAGGGGCTGAAAGAAAACGTCTTAATAGAGCAGGTGGAGATGTGTTTTGTCAAATTATGCAATAGGCAGCAAGAAGATGAGTCAAGTGTATCTGTGTAGCCCTTAATCAGAGTTTGAGTCTCAAAGAGCCTCAGAACATCACACTAACAATCAAGAATTTCTAAAATATCAGCAACAAAAATAATATGACACGCTTGGTGTAAAAGGCATTATGTGCTATGTGGACAAAAGTATTAGGCCGCCTACAGGTGCTTTTTTGACAGCACATTCTAAATCCATATGCACTGATATGGAGTCGGTCCTCTCCTTGCAGCTGTAAGTTTCCACTCCTCTGGGAAGAGTTTGGAGTGTGTCTGTGGGAATTTTTGCCCATTCATCCAGAAGAGCATTTGTGAGGTCAGAGGGAGTTCTGCAGCGCACCCTGTGCCCACAGCAGTATCTCTAAGGCTGCATTCACACTGCAGATTATTTTGTGTGGTCATTCCCATTATTAATGCAACCGCTGCCAGACTCCAGTGTAAAATGTCTATGGCCCTGAAGTGACGCACATTTGCAGAGGAAGACGTGACCGGGCAGCAGCGGCTCAGTCTGCTGGTGGACTTGTGTGTGGGAACCAGAGGCCTGCTTGCTGAAGGTCGCTGGTTCAAGACTCGCTTGTGAAGGTTGGAGGCTAGCGGAGTAAAAGGTCAATTTTCAAGAGGTGTACTGGAAGAATGAAGGTGTGCCCTTGAGCAAGGCACCAAATCCTCCCTGGTGCCTGTAATGGCCAGCCTCTTGGCTCACCTCTCCACCACCACGGCATGTCACTGTTCTGTTTGTGTACGTATATCATTCAGACTGCATGTACTTTAAGTGTGTGTGCAGATTCAAGGCGTTGCTCCAGCAACGCTATGCTGGTTTCATCCATTTTTCACATTTGATCTTGCGCGTCTTGTCTCCTTGCGTATGACGTCTGTCTCACTTCAGTGACGTCAGACGAAATGTGACATGACCGTTCAGACTGAGGTCGCATTAAAAAAAAAACATCAGATACATATCTGATTAAGGACCACATATGAAAGCGGCCTGAATCCGCTGTTACGGCTGTCATGGAAGAAAGTCAGATATGGGTCACACAGAGGCAAAAAATATGGATTTGGGCCACTTTTGCCCACAGTGCAAACATAGCCTGATACTTAAATAAGTGACAGATAACTTCAGGAGCTTTTGCAGCAAAGTATGACTGGATGAGTCAAACAAAATTCTGTGACATCCTGCAGCAACTGTTTAACTGAACATTTTTAGTGCGTTACTGTGTGGCTTTAAAGGGGATTTAATCACAGTTAGCCTTGCCTGAAATGATGAGGAATGCTGTGAAAATGCATGAAATGAATTTTTAAGGTTAACTTTAATGTTTGACCTCCAAAACAGGCTTTTAAGGTTTAATTCAGTGTCCGTGTGAATTCTTGTGCTACTGATTTTTACTTTTGAGCCAATTTTCACAGACTGGTTGCTATGTAAACTTCACAGGTGGACAATACGATCAATTTTTTAATGTAACAGATATTTATTGTGGTTTAAAACTTTTAGCAAATATCTTTCTTAAAGAAAACATGTGACGTGCAAAAATTCAGTGGACGGAAGTGAAACCTCTTCACTCTACCAGTGCACATGTACATACCTGTGGCGTCCAGCTTATGGCTAGCGGCACTGGCAGGTCAGCTGAGCAATCAGGAGCCTCTGCAGGGTGCTGTGGGTGCAGAAGATGGGGTAAAGCTGCAGCGTATATATTATACATAAAAGCTTAATTGAAACACAAAAGCAAACTGATCCTCTGAAACCCTGATTTAAGTAAATGTGTATCATCAGGAAGTTAGGGATCACGTGTTCAATCCAAGTGGGTGTAGCTGGACCCCCGGAATTACAGGCGCAGTTTTTGTCCTGTCGTTTGCACAGCTTCAAATCACATCGGGAGCGTCTCAGAAGCAAAGCTTTTGTTTAATTTTAAAAAACTGATGGGATTTTTTAGGCCGCTCCTGTGTCTGACTTCCTGCTCTCTTTGCTTCATCTGGCTTCCTTAAAAAAAAAAAACACCAGACCCAGCCCTATTTCAGGCGACACGGAGCAGAGAGCTGCTTCTGAAACGTGCTACAGCGGGTCTGGTCTGGAATCATTGTCTTGAGTAGGTGCAATCAGCTCCAGCAGCTGCGCTTGCAGCCAGCCTGTGTATTTCAGAAGTGAGGGTGGAGCTCGGCGCACACAGGCTCTGCAGTAAGCTGCTTTTCCTTTGATCTGCTGTGATAATATATGACGTTCACACATTTTAATAGCAGTAAAAATTCTTTCTTCAGTTATATACAGTCATATGAAAAAGAAAGTTTTCAGGGTGAGAGGGTAAGTAGCAGCCAGGTGCTGCTAATCAAATACACTTGATTAACTGATCACCAGCCAGTGTGAGCGCCTCTATGAAAGCAAACGTTTCGGCAGTTTGCTGGTCTGGAGCATTCAGGTGTGTGTTAACACAATGCCAAGGGCAGGCATCAGCAATGATGTTAGAGGAGCCCATCAGTCTCAGAAGGCTTACAAGGCCAACTCCAAACAATCTGAAGTCGATCATTGTACAATGAGAGAGATTATTCACAAGTGAAAAAAAGTTGCCAATCTTTCCCCAACATGCTGATAAAACTTGCTGCAGCAGGACAGAAGTCTTTAATGATTTCCCGACATCAGCAACTGGCCTGCATTTATTATTGCTTTTATGATTTTAGAGGCCTGAGTGCCGGCCAGCTTTAGCACGCTGCTAAAACTTCATGAAGAGCTTAATAACCAGCTTTGGCCAGTGTGTGTGTGTGTGTGTGAGCAACACTTGCTGTTCACCTTCAGCATCACACCACTCTGTCCTTTCCGTGTACTCGTCCTATCTCACTCCCCTGCCTTCCAAGCCTCCGTGTGTCCGTGCCAGTGCTGCCTCCTCCCTGGCTGTGCCCGGTGAGGGATGACCTGGCGCTGGATATGCTGGAAGCAGCTGGAATGCAGAGAGGACTCGGAGCTATTTTCACACCGTGCCAGAGGGGTGATGAGGGCCAGGTGGGCAGGTGGGCACAGAGTGGGGTCCCACCACCCGCCCCTGTCACCGGTGGACGTCATCTGGGCTTAGGTAAGCACCAACTCACCGCAACGCCCACCCACCATTCCCAGAATATGCTTCCCCACTCTAAATACTTCGAGTATTTGTTGTTCAGATGTTCAATAGGTTAATACTTAATAAGTAAGATAATAATTAAGTCCTTATAAACTGGGATTAACTTTTAAATGTCCACTCTAGTGATCCAAGATAACATGTTATTTTAGTCTACTTATATTGCATTTTCTCAACAAAAAAACTTTATTCAGCTTGTTGAAAATGCTGAGATTTGAGTGTTCTTGCCTTGCTCATACGTTGTGAAGGGTTTTTTTATAACCAAGGAAAGAACTCTGTGATCATCCACTTCTTCTGGGCCTTTTGGTGTTGCTGAGCTTTTAAAGCACGCTCCAGATTGTTATTCTGGTCACTTCTAAAGGTTTTGCCATCTCTCCGATAGGTTTCTCTTGGCTTTTCAGCCTAATAATGGCGAATAACTTCTTGAATGGATAGATGGGGTGGGTGGGGGAAAAATAAAAGATACAGCATAGTATCGCGAGATTTTGCTTGGCAATACTGCATCAGTTCAGCAACATCACATACAGACATGTTATTATAAAAACTGCAAGTACAAATTTTACTTTTTAGTGCTAGTATAATAAAATCAGTTGCTTTTTTAGTCCACCTATGTAGTATACTTCTATTTTCAAAGTCTTCAGTTGCTGAAGCAGCAATAAAAATGACTGAAGTGAGAGAAACAAAGAGCTTTATCTTTTTAGATACAACAGAGAAAGTTTATCTTTAGGGATGTAATTTACCTTTGAAAAAAGGCGATAAACCCCAATGTATCGCAAAGCACATCGCAAATAAGTTTAATATCGCAATATCATATCACCGGTTAAGAATCATGATAATATCGTATTGTGTGGTCTATGGTGATTCCCACCTCTAATGGATAGGGTCGATCAATTCATTTAAACGACTGACCTGGAAACGCAGCAGTCCATTTTCAAGCTACTTTATTAACTAATGTTACAAGCCAAGTTATAGCCAGCATGCTAATGCATTGTTTTCACTGGCAAAATCATATCTGAGTGGAAATGCTAGTTGGCTAACATGACCAAATTACGTATAATGTCAAACAGGAGCCAACCATAAATCACATAACGGCACCAAAAAATAATTTCCTACCTAAGCTACTAGCCGACACATGGGTGGCGAGTTGTAACGAAGCTGTATAAAATATAAGCTGCTTTGTCACGTCCAAGTTAATGCTTTCATTATACAGTAGGGTTGTGCCGATGGAAGATGATGTCAGGGATGAGCTCGCAAAACAAAGCGTTTATTTTTTTTTAGCTCATTTCCCCTACAAGCCCGTTTTGGATGTGCCATGCTGACAGACTGAATGCTGTAATTAAAGCAAAAGGCGCTTCAACAAAGTATTAGTTTTAGGGTATGCACACTTATGCAACCAGCTCACTGTACATTTTTTTAATTTTTGCATTTTTCCCCTTAACAGATTTGTTTTTTTCCCCCAATTGAACTGCACAGGTTACAGCGCACGTTAAAGGTGGAAAAAGTGTTGAAATTATTTATCGAGGTCTCATTTATTTATATGAGAAAAACCTGGTGTTTTAACAGGGGTGCGCTAATTTCCTGTATCCACTGCAGCTGTTCAGCAGAGATCCATCCACCCAAGTCTTTTGTATGCGTTTCTCTCTCACCTGCACAATACTGAGTTGTTTTTTGCATTTGGGCCTCACGTTATGCATTACACAGGGTGGCTTGCAGTACCCTAATAGGTGCATATTATCCTCTTCGGCCCAGCAGCGATGCCATTGATCTGGTTTATGTATGAAGTCAGAAAAGGAGGAGGAGGAGGACAGCCTTTTGCATCTTTCTTTTTTCTATACTAGCTTCCATACAGAGTAAGAACACAGTAGCTCTCTTAATGGACCTAAGTTATGCAGAGCTCTTAAATGCATTCTCAAGGGATGCATGATGGCATTTATATTTATTCTGCTTTGAGAAGTAAATTGCCTCGTGGTTCTCCACAGAAAACGCTCAACTTCTTTGAAAACTTTAAGTTCGCACTTCTTTTTCCTTAATATTGCTAATTTCAAAGGTTCGTCTGTTCAAAACCAGATCTCACCAACTTTACCAGAAAATCCACCGTCACTGTATGAGCTGGGGAGAACTTGCATGTCTTATTTCTTTGGGATATGAGAAATCATGCATGCAGATAGGGAGAGTTTTGTTGCTAAAGCAGTCATGGGGAACCCAGAGTCTTTCAAAGGAAGCTACATGAGAAGAAATCAAGGATGTACCAGTCTAGCAGGGCCTTACCTCTGTAGAGCTTAGGGTGGATGCATTTAAAATTCAGTGCTAAAAAAAAACCCAACCAAAATCAGCCCGTGTACCTGTGACAAAATGTCATTTAGCTCATATCTTTCAATATGCAAATTCAAACAACCTCTAATATAAGACCATTCCACAGCTTGCGTTTCCCCTAACCTACACCAAGCAGAGGTTTTGTGTACCTCTCTCGATAGCGGTGAGCAGAGACAGCAGCTATGCAGATGAGTGTGGGTGTATTGGTTTTCTCTATGCATAGAGGAAGGCTTTCCATCATGCTGGGGTCTACGTGAAGATGTTTTATCTGTGCTACATCTCAGTCACAGCGGGTTATCGTGTCTCTCCACACCCTCTCCAGTTTGACCCAGATTTAGGGGCACAGATGTAAATCACTGATTTGCTATCAGCAAATTGAACATCCCCACATGCGTTTGGTGAAGTCGGCCTGTTTGGATTGGCTGTAGGTCAACATCAAGCTGTAGAGTATTCCATTTGATGATGAATAATTTGCAGTGTGAAAATTATCTGGTCCTTACAGTAAACTGTGTGTGTTTCTGTGCGTGCAGGATATAAGAGTGTGTCTTACCTTGGACTTGAGTTTAATAGTGAGAATGTGCTGCCTTCCAGCAGAGTCCTCCGCTTTCAGCCTCAACGTTCGGAACTCGGTGTCTATGAAGAGCAGCCTGAACATGGACACACACAATGCACGCGCCATAAATCAACCTCCATTCAGAGAGAAGGGCACACACAACACTGTAACCTGACAGCAGCCATCATCCGTCATTAATCACAACTGCACAGAGCAATATTGAGACATAAACTCTACCTTGAGATTTATCACGCAGGGTACCAACACAGTGACATTACATCAAACTGCAACTCCATAGTTGCGGCCTACAACTGCAGACCATTTTCTGCTTTCTTATCTGCAGCGAGGACCTCTTTAACAGAGAACTGAAACACACCCAGTTTTATTTTCATCCTAGCGTTTAGGCTTCATAATAAGCCTGAAAGCACAGATTGTTGATGTACCTGCAACCCCGACACTGCTACGACCACAAATAGAAGCCATATCTGTGGGAAACACTGTTCTGTCTGCCCAAATGCTAAATTCTAGAGAAAAGTTTCAATGCTGAGATTTGCACTCCTTGTGGGATCAAAATGTTACCAGAGATCAGATTGTGTCGTTTATAAAATAAAGTGTAGCCATTACCGGTATGGTCTGGTATCAGTACCAAATGGGACTACATTAGTAACTACGAGAGCATTGAGCTGCAAAAGAAACAGATATGCCTCTCAGTGGTTGAAAGAGATCAAAACTGAGCTAAACTGATCATCTGGCTTTGTATACACTCACCAGCTACTTCATCAGATAAATCCTGCTAATACCCAGTTTTGCCTTCAAAACTGCCTTAATTCATTGTGGCATAGATTCAACAAGGTGCTGGAAACGTTCCTTGGAGATTCAGGTCCATATTGACATAATGGCATCACACAGTTGCTGCAGATTTGTCAGCTGCACATCCATGATACAAATATCCTGTTCCACCACATCCCAAAGGTGCTCTGTTGGACTATGATCTGGAAACTATCACCGTCAAGTTAATGACATCAGGTTGAGATGATTCGAGCTTTGTGACACGGTGTGTTGTCCTGCTGGAAGCAGCCATTGGAAGATGTGTACACTGTGGTCATAAAGGGATGGACACGGTCAGCAACAATACTCAAGTAGGCTGTGGTGTTTAAACAACGCTCAGTTGGCACTAAGGGGATGCAGCAAAAATCAAGACTCATCAGACCAGGCAACATTTTTCCAATCTTCTGTTCTCCAATTTTGGTGAGTGCCCGTAAAATGTAGCCTAAGTCTCCTGTTCCTTAAATGACAGGAGCAACACCCAGTGTGGTCTTCTGCTGCTATAGCCCATCTGCTTCAAGGTTCAACATGTTGTGCATTCAGAGATGCTCTTCTGCATACCTTGAATGTAAAGAGTGGTTATTTGAGTTCCTGTTGCCTTCCTATCAGCTCAAAGCAGTCTGAACATTTTCCTCTGACTTCTGGCATCAGCAAAGCATTTTTGCCCAGTGACCTGGATATTTTCTGTTTTGGGCCATTCTCTGCAAACCCTACTGATGATTATATGGGAAAATCAGATCAGATTTCTGAAATACTCAGACCAGCCTGTCTGGCACCAACAACCATACCACATTCAGAGTAACTTAAATCACCTTTCTTGGTTTAAACTTCAGCAGGTAATTTTAACCAGCAGTTGAACAGGTGTATCTTATGAAGTGACCAAGAGAGTGTAACTAGTTTCTAATATTTAGACTTATTTAATAAAAAAATGATTAGAATTAAAATACGAGCAACATTTGTTGATATCAGGGCAAAATGTTGTTTTAGTTCTTTTTTCAAGACGGTTGCCCACAATTCAAGTTTTCTTAAAAACACTTTTGACGGCTGAAGTGACTGCTGATGGAAGAAACCTCAGTTAACACCGCTCTGCACATGGGAATAACGTGATACCAACATCAGAGTGGCCTCAGCAGTGACAGCAGTGGGAGTAAGCTCTCAGAACATGATGTGTCTCTGAATGACCTTAGGCTGCGATGTTTTTCAGCTTGAATCAACTTGTAAATCAGACCTTCTCCTTCCTAAGCTAATTATAACCTATTGATGCTAAGGACACAACACTGACGTGGCTGGAGCATTCACCAACGCTGCTGTCAGATTTACTGCTCCTTCTGCTGCTCCAGCACACTGTGAAGGAGTCAGTTCCTCCCCCTCGCCAGACCATCTCCAGTCTACTGAGACCTGAAGATAAAAGACTGATCTGAGACAAAGGATTTGAACAGTCCTCCTCCAGATTTACAGTACATTACGATGAGCGCTCTGTGCCGAGGCTGACATGGCTGTATATCTGCTGAGGATTTATGGAGTGTGTTAGAGAGGAGTGATGTGAGCAGTGTGCTCAGGGAATGACACACACACTTAGGGAAGTGATGGAATGATGGGAGACGTTGTCCGATGGGCCCAACTCATAAAAGTGTCTGCTTGCTCACTCACTCACTCACTCACTCGCAATCAAACGCTGCAGAAGGACATCCGTGCTTTAATGTCATATGCTCACTAACACCCACACATACAGGCACACAATGTGGCGATCATGCCAGGGTGATGCAGCCATATTTTAGTTCACAGCTACCTGCTGGAACAACCGACTGACTGGCGGTGCTGAACTTCTCGAAAAGGCAACGTGCTGTTTATTTCATATTTCTCGCTATACTTTTTACCAAAAGGACAGACTCATAAAATTACCCATTGCTGCTCACAGCAATAAATACACAAATCTGTCAGGCAAGACCAGTTAACAAACCTATTCAAGTGATGAAAATGACAGATATCCAAATAACAAATCAATGGGCACAAAGTTGAATCATGGAAATAAAGTGCCAGTGATTTGCAGAAAGAATGAACAAAAGACTGCTGGTCCACTCAAAAGGAAAATATGCTTCTCTTTGATCTCATTTTACTCCTGACACCTTAGTAAATCAGTATGCATCCCTTTGTATTTCTGCAGCTGTCTGTCCGTTAGGCTGCACAGAACTCAGTTCAGTGCTTACAGATTTTTACAAGCATTAGACACCATGATACTTTAAAATGCATCTTTTACCTCTGCCTCTTCTACCTTATATACAGATAGTGCCGATATTAGTATTCAAAGCTATTTGAACCAGACCATGAATCTGTATGTGCTTCCTCCAAATATGGTCACTTATAGTAGCTATATATAACACAACTGTGGTCAAACTGAATTAGCGAGGCTTCAAAATGCAGTCCAAAGACCAGCAGGTGACATCACAGTGGTTACGTTCATCTTTTATATACAGTCTATGAAACTGAGTCCCATCATTGGTGTGTAGCTGACAAATATGCAGCAACTCATGTCAAAATATGAAGTCAAAATATGAAGAATTAAGGCAGCTCTGAAGGCAAGAACAAGGTTCAACCGATACTAGCAAGTTGTATCTACAAAGTAGTTGCTGAGTGTAAATCTACTCTTTCACAACTTCCAGTACTGTGCAATGCAAGCACAAAATATACATAAGAAACTTTTGGACTAGAGGTAGTGGATGCAAAGAGTTAAGGAAAACAAGTAGGGCTGGCACAGTAACTAATTCACATGTGGATATTAAAGCTGTAAAACAACAAATGGGAAAAATATAAAGAATAATGCAAGGAGGTAAAATTCAGTTGTATCCCATGAAGCTGACATACCATGCGAATCATACCACACATTTAATTCTGTAACTAGAGAAGACAAATTGGACTCAGTATCAACTAACTCATAATTTTTAGTTCTTCACAAAGACTATCAGAAAGAGGGGGGAAAAAAGTCACCATCGCACTGATAAAACACATTTCCAGCTCCTCTCCTCTGGGGCTTCACACCCGGTATAGCAGGGACTGGATGCCGCCCCTACTTGGCCATGATGGAAACAGCGTGACAGTCAGATGTCCTGCTGGGAAGACTGATGAGAGCATCCCATTTGCAACTCCACAGCCAAGTGAGCCGCTTCCAGACAGCGCACACCACGCACATTAGTGTGTGCGCGCATGTCTCTGATTTTTCTTTTTTCTTTTTTATTTAATGTGTGTGCATGTTGACAAAGTGATTCATGAATGGTGAAATCAACGCATATGTAATACTGACGTGTTCTGCATCAGAAATACACATGCAAAATGACAGCATTTGTAAGAGAGGACAGAGGACGATACACAGTGCACAAAAACAATACACTAGCTTTAATAACAAGAGACCTACAGTGGATATAAAAGAACACAACCCTGTACAAGTCAAATGAAAAAGAAACACATGTTTGGGGAGGTTTTAGATATATATATATATATATATATATATACACACATACATATATAAATAATGTACATTAAGCTGGTTACATAAGTGTGCACACCCTAAAACTGATATTTTCTTAAAGCACCTATCTCTTTATTTACAGCATTAAGTCTTTTTGGGTACACACCTCCCATTTAATTAAAGTGACTCTGATTAACTCCAAATAAAGGTCAGCTGCCCTCCTAGGATTTTCCTGACAGTTACTCAGTTCCATCCTACAGTAAAAGACGTGGTTCACAGAGAGCTGACAAAGCATCAAAGGGATCTTATCATTCAGAGGTATCAGTCAGGAGAAGAGGACAAGAAAAAATTCACAGCATTACATCTACTATGGAACACAGTGGAGAAAATGTGGAACCACAGTGACGTTACCAAGAACTGAACTTCCCTCCAAAATTGATGGGAAGACAAGAAAACTGGTCAGGGAGGCTGCCAAGAAGCCTAAAGCAGCACTGCAGGAGCTGCAGGAATTTCTGGCAAGTACTGGTTGTGTAGAACATGTGACAACAATCCCCTGTATTCTCCATATGTCTGGACTATGGGGGAGGGTTGCGAGACGGACCCCTTTTCTCACAAGAAAAACATCCAGGCCTGGATAAATTTTGCAAAAAAAACCCCAAAAAACTTCAGGTCTTCCAAATCCATGAGGAAAAATGTGTTATGGTATGATGAAACCATGGTTGAACTTTTTGGACACAATTCCAAAAGGTATGTTTGGTGCAAAAAATAACACTGCACCAGAAGAACACCATGCCCACAGTGAAGCATGGTGGTGGCAGCATCATGCTTTGGCGTTGTTTTCCTCAGCTGGGACTGGGGCTTTAGTCAAAGTGGAGAGACTTACGAATCATTCCAAATACCAGTCCGTTTGGGCATGAAACCTTCAGGTGTCTGCTACAAAGCTGAAGCTAAAAAGGAATTTTACCTTTCAGCACCACAATGACCCCAAGCATACATCCAAACAAAAAAAATGGCTTCACCAGAAGAAAAGGAAAGTTTTGGAATGGCCCAGCCAGAGCCCAGACCTAAATACAACTGCACAAGAGATGCCCTCACAATATGACAGATTCAGAGCACTTTTGCAAGGAAGGGTGGGCAAATATTCCCAAGTCAAGATGTGCCATGCTGATAGACTCTTACCCAAACAGACTGAATGCTGTAGTTAAAGCAAACAAAGTATTAGTTTGAGCGTGTGCACACTTATGCAACCAGCTTATTATACGTTTTCTAATTTCTTTAAAATAATTTTCCCCCTTAACAGAGCTCTGACCCAACAGAGGCCTGCTGCTGTAACTGGCCTCCAAAGGGCTGCAACAAAGTGTGACAGAGTGATAACACCGAGATAAGAAGACACGGCGCTCTGCACGTCCACCAAGAGGCTGTGAACATCGAGTGCCAGCTGTGCCCATAATGAGCCCCGCAGCTTCCAGGGCCACGTTTCCAAGCCTCCGAGTGATGGCAGCTGACCTACTTGACCTCATTTTCCATTAATTAACACATGCTTTGCCATCTCCAGCCAATTAAGATGACCACACTCTCAAATGCAGAAATGGAGACACGTGGAGAGAGAGAGAGAGAGCAGCTCACTTACCTGGCCCAATCAGCAGACAGAATTACAGCTCAAAACCCCTGGTGGCTATTAGCACGGCCCATACCAATTAAGACGCTAAGCGAATCTCGAGTGCTTTGGAGATTGAGGCCCACTGTGTATAATGCCTCCTAACCGTAACACGACACTGAAAATGATGTTGGTCCCATTTCAGCATAAAGCATACCTTCACCCCCCCTTCTCCTATTAAAACCTGAGAGTCTTCAATTAGAGCCATTTGCATTTTGCTAATATCATAATTGTAGCCGCGGTCATTAATAGGGAAGTGGAAAATGAGTGTAGTAGTCAAGGCTTAATCCGAGCTGGGGGAGAATAGATATCTTCCTCCTAACCACCACCACCACCACCACCTCCTCCTCCTCCTCCTCCTCCTCTTCGTTCTCTCCTGATGAGCAGAGACGATGGTATAAGTCGGGCCTGTCAGCGTACGTGGGCTGAGCGTTATTAAATGTGACCTGGATTTAACTATAACTCAATAACTAAAAATAAGGAAGTCATTAAGAGCCATTTGTTAATGTACAACTGTGTTGTTGTTGCAGGCTCTCCAATCAGTTTGGACTGAAAATGAGGAAAGATAAAAACAGGGACTGCTCCATATAGCCACCTAAAGCCGCATAAGTACACAACAATAAGTTAATCTTACCCCTGGGGAAAATACAGTCAAGTAAAATAATATATCAAAGCTTCTAACAAAAGAACAGAAGCACCAGAGTTTATATCTGGAGGTCCATCAGCGAGCAAATTACTATCACAGTATCCTGGGACCACGTAAGTGGGTAACAGAACCATGTTACCACGTTGCCCATTAAGAGAAAATAACTTGTTTGATTCTAACTTGATTTTCTCTTAGCAGCTTTTTCCACAGAGCGGGGACACACCGCACACTGATCACAGCCACAAGCCATCTTTACAACCCCCCTGAAATTCAGATGATCAATCTCCTGGATGTTATCCTCAGAAAAATGGTGAAAGCGTGCTTTGTGTTCCGTGTAACTGTGTTTTTATATTCTTTTCATTGTTTTTGGGGAGGGGGGTGATTTTATATACTGGACCTACACAAAATAGTCCACATTGGTGAAATAAAATGGAAAAAAAAAATATTTTGAAAATATCTAATAAACAAAAAACTGAAAAGTGGTTCCTTCAGAAGCCACATCATTAGTTAAATAAGTTCCACCTGTGTGCGATCTAAGACTACGTTCCCACTGCGGGCAATTCCGATTTTCTGCGTGGTCATTCACATTAAAATGCGACTCCAGGGTGAACAGTCTCCGGCCCTGAAGTAACGTGCATGCGCAGAAGAAATCACGAAGTCACACGCAGCACGTTGTGTTTACGGAGGTAAATATGGATACTACACATGTCAGAATGTGAGTAAAACTTCACTTTCTTCCCACTGACTGGCTCCATCAACGCCGTCTGCCACGCTTGTTTCATCCATTGTTTACATTTGATCTTGCCTCGTCTCGCCTCCTCTGGTGCAGAATTATGACATCTGTCTCACTTCAGTGACAGAAAAGTTGGATGAAATGCAACACGATTGTTTAGACTGAGGAGGCTCTGAAAAACATCGGATATGCATCCAATTTAGGACCACATATGGAAGTGGCCTGATTTGGATTTAAAAAAAAAAAAAAAATCAGATCTGTGCTGTTCAGACCGTCATAGACGAATCAGATGTGGATCACACGTGGGCAAAAAAGTGACGCACCACTTTTTAGTTTTTTATTGATTAGATACTTTTAAAATATGCTTCATGGCCAGAAAAAAGAAACTGCTTTTCTCTGCTGAGTTTGCAACTGAGTTCCAAAACCTCCTCTGGCATTAACATCAGCGTATTGACTGTACACCGGGAGCTTCATGGCATGGATTTTCAGGACCAAGCAGCTGCTTGCAAGCCTTACATCACCAAGCACAATGCCAAGTGTCAGAGTGGTGTAAAGCACATCACTACTGGACACTGGAGCAATGGAAACATGTTCTGGGAATGCTAGGGGAACGTTACCTGTCTGACTGCATTGTGTCAACTGTTAAGTTTAGTAGACGAGGGATAATGCTATGGGGTTGTGTTCTTGGGGTTGGCCTGGGCCTCTTAGCTCTATTGAGGGGAAATCTTAATGGGCAATTCTGTTTCCAACTTCGTGGGAGCAGTTTGGGGAAGTCCTTTTTCCTGTTCCAGCATGACTGCGCTCCAGCGCACAAAGCAAACTCCATAAAGGCATGGTGGAATGAACTCTGTGTGGAAGAACGTGACCGGCGTGCACTAAGCCCTGACCTCAACCCCATCACACACCTTTGGGATGAAGTAAAACTAGGGGTTAATGATTAAAAGTAACAACCAGCAAGCTGATTGTTATGGATGCATTCAGTCCTAAACTCAGTCCACAATGTAAAGAAAAAAAACCAAAACAAAAACATCTTAACTGTTGTTCTTAAATTCCCACTTTCAGCTTCAGATCAGTCAGTGACTGTATAGGCTGCAGACAAACTAAAGCTACAGCACAGTGAATCTTGTAAGAAAAAGTCCTACAAAAAAGTAATTTTATTCATAAGTGAAGAGTTTGTTCAGCATAGCAACATGCAAGCAAAACCCTTCAGATCCCCAACTGTGTCACACTCTCATGGTACCCATACCCATTCCCTTGACTACCTAACATTAGCTACTAATCAAATTGCTGCATTGGAATTATTTTATAATGTTCCCACCCGTGTTGCTCCACACCACTGCATTTTGCTCCGCATTAACACTATTTGTTACATTTATTTAGCATTTCTATCATCGGAAAATCTGATGAGTAGTTCAAAGCATTGCTGTATTTTCCTGTAAAATTGTGTTTCATTTATTTTACATTTTAATAATCACATTACAGTCATAATCATGATTTGTTCAAAACAGTGTTGTTGCCTTTGCCGCTGTTAATGGAATGTAGAAAATAAAGCAACAGTAGTTCTGTTAATTTGGTTCTTGATTCTGTTGTCTCACAATCAGCAGGCACAACCCTTATTTCATATAATAAGAGATCAGTACTACTACTACGAACATCAGCAGTACTGGTAAAATCTTAACGATCTCCATCCCTTGTGGTCATTGAGACGTTAATGGTATTTATCCATTTACTTTTTTATTTGTTTTACTTTATTTAAAAAAGAAATAAAAAATACAAAAAAAATGACAAAACAGTTTTTGGTATTTAAAATATTTTCACCTTGTAAATGGTACTGTTCGGCATGCCTGCGCTCTGACTGCAATATGCCAACATGCTCACTGTTATTCACTGCACCCGTCACTGAGTTTAATGTTATTGGTGTATACTAACATTAAAACCTTTGCTGTAAACCACCAACCAATCACAGCAGATGGCTGCCCCTCCCTGAGCCTGGTTCTGCTGGAGGTCTCTTCCCACTGTCGCCACGTGCTGCTCCGGGTTGTCTCTAAAGCCCTGATCCCACGTATGCAAACGTGATTACGAATCAATGCGAATTCTGCTTGTAATGAATCCCAAATATTTTGTAACTACTTTATGACTGAATTTGCTGAGTGCTGAAATGATTTGCGAGACTTCCTAAATACCTCGTATTGTCACAGAAGTCGGGGTGCCGCTTTTAAAATTTCTCGAACTTTCTAGAAGGGTTACAATTTCAAAGACCTCAACACGTCACACTGGTGTCGCAGGCTGTTGCAATTGCTTCGTGAATGCATCATGTTCTTTCGTAACCACATCAGGTTGGTTTGGCAAAATTTTCCCTTAAGTAAGTGACGTAGATGTTCGTGAAGCAGGCAAGACAGGTCATAACAGAGTCAATGTGTGTGTGATATTTAAATGAACTTAAAGGCTTGTATGAATGTATGGGTGAATGAGGCTTGTACTGAAAAGAGTTTTAAGTGCTCAGTTAGAGTAGAAAAGTGCTATGTAAGTCCCAGTCCATTTACAATTTCATGTCTTTATTGTAACTGCTCCACAACGGTTCCCGAGGGGTCATAAATGCATCATATGTTTCTTCTCTGTTTCATAAAAACTGCGCTTAGGAGGTCAAGACACAATGAATTATGAATTTCATGTCATGTTGATTTGTAATCAAATTCACATAAGTGAGAAGAGTCTTTACCGTACAAAATAAAGAGCCTTGAGCTAAATCCTGCTGTGTTGTGTGTTGTTCTGTTGTCTCAATCAGCAGGCACAACCCTAAGCTGCAACTCAGAGCTGGCAAACACAGTGACAAACATTTTACAGCTTAATGACTAAAGCTCCTTTAAAAACCAGGTTCCAGAGCATGTGTTGGTGCTCTTATTGGCCTACTTACTTGTCCCACCCGAGGCTTTCCATCTCAGAGATGAGCTGAGAGTAATACTGCGGAGGCGGGATGGAGCGGCACTCAGGGTGGCTCTTCAGACCCACTTCCTGCAACGACGCACACAGAGCTCTTCTTATTTTAAGCCCAGATTACTAAGCCCATCATATCACAACTTCCCCACTCTCAGGCGTAATTTTTCTACGGAGCAGACAGCATAAATACAGCCAAACAGAATCAGGGCCGGGAACACCGCTGCCTTTGTTTTAAGGCACGAAACACACGTGTGTTTGTGTGCCTCTCAAGCAAGGCTACTGATAGCGTCTGAGGTTCCCATTTAGTTCCCCATTCATAAAGCTACAATGTCAAAGTGACCGTGTGAGCCGCCGCGTCGTTTCCCTCCTTACCAAGACAGTCTTCAGCTCCAGAATGAAACCGACAAGATCAGCCGACTGCTGCAGCCTCTGTGAGGAGTCAAACACAAGAGAAAAGACATCCTTGAATGGCGGGATAATGAAGTGACAGTGTCTATTTTTTTCCCTCCTCTAGCCAGCCATTCAAATCAAACACAGTGTTTGTGATTAATGGGGGCTGCCACCAGCTTTAATAATTAATGATAGCTTAAAGGCTGTGAAAATAATGAACTTTGCAGCCCGGGGTGAAATATCAATCTCATCCAAATAACCCTGAGGGGCCACATAACAAATAGGGACATTTTCCAGGCGATGTTAATTAAACAGTGAAAAATATTTTTTCTCTGCTTGTGAGTGAGGCGAGCCTGATGGGTGACAGAGGGAGCAGGAGCCACACAAAGGAGCCAAACATAAAGCACACAGCAAACAGCGCGCCCTCACAGACTCACAGAACATGCAGCACAGTTACCTGCTTCACTATGTGCTCATAGCCACGCAACAGGTGCTTCAACTGCCAGCAGCAGTGCAGCCTATAAAGACACAGTTATTAATGGTTACTGAACACATCTTCTGTGCAGGAGGTTTATAGCTAGAGAGCAACTTGCAGGCTGGTGACCTCAACCTTCAGTTAGTTTTTTCTGGCTCCAAATGGACCGTTGAGGGCAACTGCGCATGTTACAATGACTGGCTTTCATGTGGCCCTCACACAGTTAAGGCAAAGAGCGCGCGTTACCTCGCTTGCCTTTTAGAAACAAAAATGTATTCAAGCTGAGTAAATGAATCCCAACAGGGGTTAATTTATTTGTTAATCAAATGTTTGTTAATCACAGTCCTGGTGATCTTTCCTTCAGGGGGAAGGTCAAAACCTTTTAACTGGGCGCCAACATTTTTATATGCAGAAAAAAAAAACTCCTGCACAATTAGGGCCATAAGTTTTGAGACAACAGTACATTTGTTGTAATGTTGCCTTTGTACACCACCGCAGTGCATTTTAACTCAAACACTCAAAATAGTATTGAAGTGCAGATATTCAGCTTTAGTTCCAAGATTTGATAAGATTAACTGTTAGGAATTTCAGCCACTTTTATCCATGGCTCCCCAATTCCAGAGGCTCAAAAGTAATGGGACAATTGACTGGCAAGCCGTTTCATGCCCTGGTGAGACTTTTTCTCTGGTCATTCCAAGACAAACTAAGCAGATCAAAGATCTGGAGTTGATGCCAAGTGTTGAACTCGCATTTGGTAGTTTTTCACTAAAACTCTCAATAAGAGGTCCAAAGAGATGTCAGTCCAAGTGAAGGAGGCCAGTATTAGGCTGAAAAACCAAAATAAACCTATCAGAGAGAAAGCAAAAACTTTAAGAGTGGCTAAAACAACATTTGGAATATTCTTAAAAAGAATAAGATGCACTGGCCATGATCGCAGAATTCTTTTCTTGGTTAAGAAAAATCCCTTCCCAACATGTAGCCAAGTCAAGAACATTGTCAAGCAGGTAGGCGTATCATCGTCAGATTCTATAATTAAGAGAACATAAATACAGAGGGTTTACAACAAGCTGCAAACCACTGGATCCACTCAAAAACATGAAGGCCAGATTAGATTTTGTCAGAAAACATCTAAAAGAGCCCGGCCAGTTCTGGAAAAACATAAATCCTTGCAAAAATAAAACCAAGATGAACTCTTACCAGAATGACAGGAAGAGAAAAGCATAGACAAGCAAAGGAACAGCTTGTGATCCGAAGCATACCACATCATCTGTCAAACATGGTGAAGGCAATGTTATGGCATGGGCACATACGGCTGCCAATTTAACTGCATCAGTAGTGATTACTGATGAAGTGACTGCTGAATTCTGAAGTGTACAGGGTTATACTCTCTGCACAGCGCACCTAGAGAGAGGGCAGAGACCACACCCTCGTTTGTCATAATATGACATGATTGGGGGGGGGAGTGTTTTTAAGCTATTCTGTAAATAACCTGCTCTTCCTCCAGAGCCACAGCCACCCCATATTTTCACTAAATATAAAACAATAAGAGAAAATTTTACCCTGCAAGTTGCTCTTGAAGCACAAACTTCAATATACTCAGTAAAATCATTTGTAAAAAGAAGGTGAAGAGATGTTTGTACTTGGCCCGCTTGAGCTGGCGATCTGGTGGGAGTACAATTCTCACTCTGAAGTCTCTTTCCTAGTAAAAACAAAAAACAAAAAAAAAAACAAAAAAAAT
>VUQH01084040.1:0-11961 GCA_015106775.1 Etroplus canarensis
CAAATTTGAGACCCTGAGATGACGCGAGCTCGCGCGTTTTATTTGTCGCGAGCCCAGATAAAGTCTTTTGGACAACACAGACATGCGCGCGCCGTTATAGCTCTGTTATCAAACCTATAAATCAACAGCCTAAGCTGCTTTTTTTTTTGTCGAAATATTATATTTATGCTTCTAAGAGCCTCTCTCCCATGTCCTAATTGGATTTTATTTCTCTCGAAAACTGATATGTAAGTTATATGAATATTACTCCAGACGGTTTGAGGGACACAAAGCCAAAAAAAAAAGTCGTCGGGATGAATGACTACAAGTGGAATTCATCTTTTTCATATTTTAGCTCACCTGACAATCTAGAAAAAGGTAGGCTCTCTTTTTTCTTCTCCTTTTACGCATGCGGTCACAGATTGTGCCAAAAGAACGCAGGTTCATGCGCAGTTTGGATATTACGCATTTCATGTATCTGCAATATAAAGATTATTGACACTTGAAAATGAAAGTTATGCGTAGTGCCATGAGTAACTGATGGAAAGCATTCTGTTTGTATCCTTTCCACCAGATCATGAGCAGTACAACAATGCGCTCATGCCCAGCATCTTTGGTGTCATTTGTTTCTTTGGGATCATTGGAAACTGCATTCTTATCTACACCATTGTGAAGAAGACCAAGTTCTGCTCCCACCCATCAGTGCCTGACATATTTATCTTCAGCTTGTCCATCGCAGACCTCCTCTTTCTGCTTGGCATGCCTTTTCTCATTCACCAGCTCGTGGGGAATGGCTCCTGGTGCTTTGGTGGCACCATGTGCACTGTCATCACAGCGCTGGATTCCAACAGCCAGATTGTCAGCACCTACATCCTGACTGTAATGACCCTGGACCGCTACCTGGCTACGGTCCACCCCATCCGCTTCAAACATGTTAGAACCCCCTTCGTGGCGGGGGCAGCAGTGGCACTGGTGTGGGCATTTTCTCTGGTCTCTATCACTCCAGTCTGGATGTACACAGGACTCATGCGTCTCAAGGATGGCTCAGTGGGCTGCGCCCTCCTGCTCCCCAACCCAGCCACAGATACATACTGGTTCACCCTCTACCAGTTCTTCTTGGGTTTTGCTCTCCCTTTAGTGGTCATCTGCAGTGTCTTTTTCAAGATTCTCCAAAACATGTCAGCTACAGTTGCTCCACTGCCCCAGCGCAGCCTCAGGGTGCGCACAAGAAAGGTGACCCGTATGGCAGTGGCCATTTGCCTGGCATTCTTCTTATGCTGGGCCCCCTATTACATCCTGCAGTTGGCCCACCTTGGGGTTCAGCGGCCCAGCTTTGCCTTCCTGTACATCTACAACATTGCTATCAGCCTGGGCTATGCCAATAGCTGCATTAACCCTTTTATATACATTGTGTTAAGTGAAACATTCAAGAGGCAGTTTATTGTGGCAATTCGACAGACCCACAGAGGCTTCAGAGTCGCCCCTGCTCAGGCTGATGGCAGCATGAGTTTGAGGGTGGCACCAGAGAGCTCTCATCCTTCTCACTCTCAGTCATCACGGGAACTGCTCCAAAACATGCTGCCTGTCACTGTGGCTGTGCACTAAGACTGACAGTTGAACTAGCCACCCGTGACCACTGTTAACTGCCACCCCCAGCAAGGAGCCATCTGCCACCACAAACAGCTCTTTTTTTCCCCCCTCAGAAAGCAACTACTGTTTACATCAACACATAATGAAGGAATAATTGACTTTCCCAACACTACCTTAATGTGCCAGGTGGTGATATAACCTGTGAAGTCTGGTGACATGTTTACTTTGAGAAATAATTATATCTAGTCACCCAGTTATCAAAATGAGATTGAAAAAGGAATAACAGACAACTTGCCTCTCAGTCTGTATAAATTATGGGTTAACAGCTTGAATTATTATTATGGCTTCTGAGTAAAGATTTAGTGCAAAGCTATAGAATATGAAAATAAAGTATTAGGCCACACTTCTAAATCACTGAATTCAGGTGTTTCATACAGTGCCATTGTCACAGGTGTATAAAATCAAGCACCTCGCCATGTAGTCTGCCTTTACAAACATTTGTGAATGAATGCTGATTTCCAGCATCGTACTGTAATAGAATGCCACTGTTGCAACAAGTCAGTTTGTGAAATTTCTTCCCTCCTAAATATTCCCCGATCAACTGTAAGTGGTATTATTGCAAAGTGAAAGCATTTAGGAACCACAGCAACTCAGCTATGAAGTTTCAGACCACATAATGTTATAGAACAGGGTTGGTGAGGGCTGAGGCGTAGTGAGTAAAAGTTGCCCACGCTCTGCTGACTCAGTAACTGCAGAGTTCCAAAGCTCCTCTGGCACTAACACACAACGCATGAAAACTGCGTGTGCTGGGAACGTCGTGGCATAAGTTTCCATTTGGTCGAAGAGCTGCGTGCCAACTCTACATCACCAAGCACAATGCCAAGTGCTGGATGGAGCCACTGGCCTCTGGAGCAGTGGAAACGTGTTCTGTGACATCACGCTTCTCTATCTCTTAGTCTGATGGAGGAGTCTGGGTTTGGTGAATGCCAGGAGAACATTACCTGCTTGACTGCACTGTGCCAGCTGTAAAGTTTGGAGGAGGGTTAGGGTTTGATGTGGAAGAACTTGACTGGACAGAGTCCCGTCCTCAACCCTGTCCAACACCTTTGGGATGAACTGGAGCAGAGATTGTGAGCCAAGCCCTCTTCTCCTCTTGACTTCACACATCTTGTAGAAAGCCTTCCCAGAAAAGTGGAAGCTGATATAGCTGCAAAGGGGGGGCCAACTCCATATTATTGCCTATGGATTCAGAATGGAATGCCATAACAGCTCCTGTATGTGTCATGTGTAAGTGTTCATGTGATGTATCCAGTCATCCTGTTGTCAAGATGAGAATGAAAAAAGGAACAACAGACAGCTTGCATCTGATACTTGCCATTTTCAGAAATCAGAAATTCGACTGTGTATAAACTATAGGCTAACAGCTTGATTCACCCTTATGGATACTGTATAAAAGCTTTATGTGAAGCTATTTTGATTTTGAAATGACCAGTGATGTTTCATTAACTTCAGCACAAAGCCACTTAATTTACTTAAACCAAGGGCTACAAACTTCTATGTTTGCAATTTTTTTCTGCATCATAACATGTCACACGTGAATGTTATTCCACTGTTTTATGCTGCAGCCTTAAACTAGCAAAGCTGGGTGACACAATATCTTGTTTGTGCTGTTACTATTATTATTATTATTATTATTATCATTATTATTATTATTATGTTTATCAGGCAGTCTGACATTTTGATTTTGATCCAGATAGCTACAGCACTAATAACTGGTCATCTGAATAAAAAAAACACATTGTCTGTATGATGCTTATATTTAATAGCAGCATTAATGGAATTGATCTGAATGTCATTTAAGCTAAGTGCAGATTGTCAATGTTTGGTGTAGTGTACTCTAAGTATATCTGTATTGTAGTACAAATAAAAAGCGCGTGCACATGTTTAACACATTTTAAAGGTCAAAACAACTGTGGATTCACAAGAAGAGCACAATTAAAGAGAAAATACACACAACTTTAATTCGACAGCATGTAAAACCCCTTCTCATCGCGCCTAGAAGATGAGCTTCTCCTCATATCTTATGTGTTTATAACTCAGATCACTGAAGACAGACTGCTTGCAGAGGATTTACAGATTTAATGCTGAAGTTCTCTGCAGGGGATGATAGTCTTCTGCTGTATGTTAAAATGTTGTTATTCATGCATCTCTAAATGTCATTCCATAGTACCTTAGTGGTTGTGCGCCTTGCGTTGCAGACATTTGTCTTTGTGTATTCAATAAGGTGTCTTATGCTTTATTGTGACTGCTGTGGAATTGTTCACGCTGACATGGTTGTTGTGTGCTGTGTATTTTATTTGTTAACTGCTATCTACTACTTCAAAACTGTGTTTGCCATAAAGGATAAGTAATAAAATGTGTTACGTGTATTTTGTCGATGTGCAATGGATTTTTAGATCTTCAGAAGCTCACATTTTCTTTGTAAGATCTGATTGGAAATCTTGATTGCAACATTTTTTCAACAAACCTTTTGTTTTGATTCTGCAAAGGCAAGTGTCAATTAAATGTGGATTTCATTTTCAGTCTCCTCCTTCAGTAGTTTTAAAGGTCATATATCAAGAGTGAAAGATCCAAACCAAAATGTCAGGTTGGATAAGTATCCTCAGATAGAAGCGAGTGACAGCAACAATGGTTTCACCCAGACTGCAGGTGAAATTAGCAACCTTGGTGGCATAAGAAACAAAAGTAAATAAATAATCAAAAGAGGTATACAGATTAACATGATTAGCAATATTATGTGAATTACTATGAGCGAACAATGTTCCGGCTACATGTCGCTTCATTCATTATCTTACAAAGAACAGAAGAGTGGGATAAAGTTGGGATTACTTCTCATTTAAATGGTAATTCTTTCATTATCAGAGACCCCCACGCCCTACTTCATAATGAAATTTCAAAGTGGCTGACCTATTTACTGTCAACACTGGTGAGAGATTACCTTTGACTGTGGTTGTAGACCTGATAACAAAACTGTATGGCACCGCTAATGATTGTTTCTCTGCACCTGTGCATCTTACCTACTAAACTTTGTTATATGCTTAGTTTTCAGTTTGCGAGCGAACATAGGGGTTGCATTTTGAATTTAAATTAGATCTCTAGAGGGACTTTGGTAATATCTGCCAGTAGGTGGAAGGCTTAAATGAGTTCACAGAACAATAAAGCTTAAGAAAGAACCTTGAGTCTATCATCTTGAGACTTATAGTTGTCTTATCAGTCACACAGTGGTAAACAAATGAGGAGAGGCTTGTTTGCAAATAAAAATCGTTTTTAAATGAGAAGCTGAATGAATGTCCAGGCTTGGGGTTACTGGGCTGAGAGGAGGGATGGAGAGAGAATCATTGTAGGAGGGAAAATCAGCAAGCAAATCTTGAATAGTTAAGTAGATCAAAGGATGGCTACAGAGCAGTTACACTGAGAAAAAGTTGTGATCCATTCCAAGAGTGACGCAGTGCCATGCTTACCTGGAATAAGAAGGGGGGTCAGCAGAGGTTGCAGAGGCCATTGTGATGTTTCTGCAGATATGCAATGCCTGTAAAAAAAAGTATTCACCCCCCCCTCCCTTGGATATATAAGCAATTTCCCCCTGGGATTAATAAAGTATTCTGATTCTGGATTGGCCAAGATAAAGCATAGATCTCAAGCCTATCGAGAATTTGTGGCTGGACTTGAAAAAAGCTGTTCATGGCCGATTCCTGAGCAACCTGACAGAGCTTGAGCTGTTTTGCAAGGAAGAATGGAGAAAAAAAATGTCCAGATGTGCCAGCCTGATTGAGACATATCCACACAGACTCAGGGCTGTGATTGCAGCCAAAGGCGCATCTAATAAATGCTGACCTAAAGAGGGTGAATATTTCTGCAAACATTCATTTTACCTTGTATATTTTTAAATAAATAATTTTCTTGACAACTTTTTACTTTTACTCCCTACATTTTAACACAAATATCTACTTTCTAGGCAGCACGGTAGTGCGGTGGTTAGCACTGTTGCCTCACAGTAAGTGGGTCCAGGATGGAAACCAGTGACCGGCCAGCTTGGGCCTTTCTGTGTTGAGTTTGCATGTTCTCCCCGTGCTTGTGTGGGTTCTCTCCACGTGCTCCGGCTTTCTCCGACAGTCCAAAGATAGGCAAAGGGGCTAGGTTGATTGACGATTCTAAACTGACCATAGGTGTGAATGTGAATGGTTGTCTGTCTCTTTGCATTGGCTCTGCAACAGACTAGCAGCCTGTCCACGGTGTACCCTGCCCTTCGCCCTGTGACAGCTGGGATACATTCCAGTGCCCCAGCGACTCTGAACTGGATAAGCGGGAAAAAAATGAAAGAATGACTGAATCTCTACTATCTACTACTTAAATTTTAAAAACTTTAGGTTTAACACATTTTTGGGGAGTTATTAATTATTTTGCATCACTGCTTTCATGACTACACTGCTTTCAAACTGATTTGAACCTAAATGGATGGAACAATAACACATAAAAGGTAATCCTATTGGTGTATCCATCATCAGTGCTTATTGCACGCAACTGATGTAAAAGATGTAGAGATAAAAAGGCAAAAAACATATAACTCCAATTCCTTAAAGGTTGGGACACTGCATGCAATATAAAAACCCAGTTCAATGGTTTGCAAATCTCATAAATCAATATTCTATTTATAAAAGAAAACAGAAAACGTATCAAATGCTGAAAGTGAGACAATTTACAATTTCATGAAAAATACCAGCTCATCTTGAATTTGATGGCAGTAGCATGTTTCAAAAAAGTTGGGACAGGGCCATGTTTACCACTGTGTAGCATCCCCTCTTCTTTTAACAACAGTCTGTAAACATATGGGAACTGAGGAGACCAGCTGCTGGACCTTTAGGAGAGGAATGTTGTCCCATTCTTGTCTGATATATGATTCCTGTTGCTCAACAGTCCTGGGTCTACTTTGTCTTATTTTGTGTTTCATAGTGAGACAAATCTTTTCGGTTGGTGAAGGTCTGGACTGCAGGCAGACTAGTTCAGCACCTTGACTCTTCTACTACGAAGTCATGCTGCAGTAAGTGGTTTTGCATTGCATTGCTGAAATATGCAAGGACTTCCCTGAAAAAGACATTACCTGGAGGGGCGCATATGTTGCTCTAAAGCCTGTATGCCTTTCAGCATTGATGGTGCCTTTCTAGATGTGCAAGTTGTTATTAGGCACTAGTGCACCCCATACCCCATACCGTCAGACGTGCAAGCTTTTGAACTGAGCACCGATAACAAGCCGGGTGTTCCCTCCCCTCTTTAGTCCAGAGGATGCGGTGTCCATGATTTCCCAAAAGAATTTCAAATTTGGATTCATCTGACCACAAAACAGTTTCCCACTTTGCCTTAGTTCCTTTTGCAGAGTTTCTGGATCATGTTTCCCCATTGGGGATCAATAAAGTAATATCTTATCTTAAGGCTTCTTCTTAAAACGATAGAATTTTAACCTGCATTTGTAGATGGCACAGAGAACTGTGTTCACAGACAATGATTTTTTGGAAGCGGCCCTGAGCCCATACAGAATCATGCCTGTTCGTACTGCAGTGCCACCCGAGGGCCTGAAGATCACCAACATCCATTATTGATTTTCAGCTATGCCCCGTGTGCAAAGACATGTCTCAAGATTCTGGTTATATTTTGATTGACTGTAGATGATGGAATAATCAGTGTCTTTGCAATTTTATGTTGATGAACATCATTCTGAAATTGCTCCACAATTTGTAGATGCAATTTCTGACAGACTGCCGAACCTCGACCCATATTTACTTCTGAGAGACTCACATTAAAGACATTTTGCCAGTTAACTTGATCAGCTGCAACATGTTCCTCCAGCTGTTTCTTTTTAGTACCAATTAATTTTCAAGCCTTTTGTTGCTTATGAGATCTGTTGCTGCCATCAAATTTGAGATGAGCTAATATTTTTCATGAATTAGTAAAGTCTCACTTTCACATTTGACATATTTTCTGTGTTCTTTTGTGAATAAAATATTGCTTTATGAGATTTGCAGATGGTTGCATTGTGTTTTATTAATATTTTACACAGCGCCTCAACTTTTTTGGAAATAGGGTTATATATTTATGAATAATTTATTACACTATACTCATTTTCATGTTTAGGTGTGGAGGCAAAATCGCCTATCTATAATGTAGGCGACAGACTACCTGCTTTGTTTTTCTCTGCTTATACAAATAACTGTCATTCAAGCTGAGTACATTCGAATAAATCGCCTAGTAGAAACTGAAGTAAAGTTCCATATTATGTTAATAAGACATTAGGTTCAATTAGCTTTGCACAAAAACATCTGGTGGAAATGTCTTTCAAAGAGCTCAATTTTACTTTGAGTATATTTCAGAGCCTTCACTTTTTTACTTTTACTTGAGTTAAAGAAGTTGACTCCGTACTTCAGCTTCTACCAGTCTTTTTTTAAACACAAATATCTGAACTTCTATTTGAGTAAGGACTGTCTGTACTTTTGCCACCTCTACAGATGAACACTGGTGACTCTTACTGTGCCAAGTTGGGAGAAGTTCTCTTTCTGTCCCCCGCAACTTAATGTCTTCACCAAAATATTAATGCTGATGTTGTTGTGAACTCTAAATAGTTTGGAAATATGGCTACAAAGAGGAAAAGAAAACCACCAGAGAGATGCAAAATGGTCTTGAAGAGATTTGTTGTGGGTGAAACACACAACAATGCCATCAACGTTGAAAAGAAAGAGGAAGAAATTTGAAATGAAAATGATGATGCATGAAATTATTAGAACAGCGGCCAAAGAATAACTACAGGAAAAACACTAGACAAAGAAAAGATGTTCTTTTTCCTGTGTCTGAGTGCAGAGACCTGTTGGTTCATGTATTCCATCTATGGGTGCATTTTTATCTCAGCAAATATGAAAACAGCATTGAGTCATACAAAGCTATTGCTGTACTGCACAGGAGATTGTGCATGTACGCAAGCAAAAACACAGTGTGAAGCTGTTGTGGATTTATTCTAAACATCCAAGTCATACTGACTAAAATCTGAATTAAATTGTTCTCTCAAAAAATAAATAAAAGTAGTCAGACTTCAGTTTTTCTTCCTTGGTGGTTCCTAATTAATTAACACAGGAATTGTATATGTGATAACAGTGTTGATGCGTTTTAAATGGATCGCGTTTTGTTCCATGATGAAAGATTCATGAAGCATTTCTTCATAAACAGAAGAAATGCTTTTTTTCATTGTTTTCTCCTGTTTGGCTAAATGTGATTTCGTGTCTCACTCAGTACAAACCCATTTGAATCCCTTCCAGGCAAGACAAAACATCTACAGTGTTGCTCACTCAATGTATTGCCAGAGCCATTAGTCATCACCTTCAAACCAAAGAGATGGAGGGGTGAAAAAAAAGCTGAGATGCACACAGCCTGCATGTATTTATATATATGGAACTAAACTTAACATAAAAGAAAAAAGGAACAGACTGTACATCATCGGATGGATTAAATCTGGAAGTGGAAACAGATGCTAAAACATTACCTTGCCTCTGATTCTGACTGATGTAATCTTTGAAATATACAAAAGCAGTAATAGCCACAGGATGATAACTCCCCCCCCATCACACTAATCTCTGCCTTAGCCAAGGCAGCAATTATACTAGCTATAATGAGCTTTGTCCACCTCTTGGCCTCAGACACCTGTTTGATACATGCCATTGCATCATGCCGACTATATCAGAGCACTAATGCTTGTCTGTGTAGCTATCAGGAAATTGATGTTTTGCCATGTTAGCGCAACAAATGACATGTGGATGGTAAAAAGATGAATAAACGACATGGTTTTGTTCACACTGACAGTCCACCCGGCAGGCAGACTCTTCAGAGCTGCATTATTGCACGTCTCTTCTGTGCCAAACGCTGGCACGTGTCTGGATTTCATTTGCAACAGCAACAGTTGTGCAGGGACTGGCTCAAAGCCTACATAAATCTAATTCTTTAAGATGTGCTTGTATAAAAATACTTGTAGTAAATTACATTAGGAATACATTTTAGGGATAATTCAACATCTGGGGGAAATATTTTGTTCGGTATATTTCATTTCAAGGCTTTACTTTGGAATAAATACATAAAAATAAACTAATATACTGTATAAAAATATAAATAAATCAAAGGCTTAGTTTGAGAACATTGCTACCACCCACAACTACACTATATGGACAATACTTCTGGGCCACACCTTTTAATGATTCAACCCAGGTGTTTCATTGAGTCCCATTACCACAGGTGTGGAAAATCAAGCACCCAGCCATACAGCCTGGATTTATAAACGTATGTGAAAGAATGGGTTGTTCTTATCATGAATGTGGAAAGTTGGAGTGAGGACCTAAAGGCAGACTGACTAAACTGAAAATGTGCCTTTATTAGGTTAAGCCTAAATTAAAATAACAAAGTCTAAATGTTGCAACTAAGGCCAGAGCACACTGGAGAACATAGGAGGATACACTTTTGGTGGAAAACAGACACTTCAACAAAGACTAAGGGAAGACAGGACAATATTTATAATCAAAACTTGACTAGAGAAGTGGAGACAGCTGGGGGAAAGTACATGATAATGGGCAATACAGTAGAGACAATCAAACAGGGGAGGAAGCAAAATTCAAAAAGACAAGAGAGACAACTAACAAAGCAAAACAAGAAATAACCATAAATAAAATGCAGAAACATGAACTTAACAGAGGGGAGAATGCAGAAAGGCCAGGGGAAACATCAAAGAAACTGAATGAACTTCATAAACACAAATCACAACTAGAACTAGAATACAACAAGAACTATGGGCGCCCAATAGTTTGAGTAAGTCAAAACCTCAGCAGTAACAAAAACTAAAAACAAATAATGAAACCAAACAGAAAATCCCTAATATAAAAGCATTCAGGGCATTCAAAAACTCAGTGTGTGCAATTTCTTCCCTCCTAGATATTCTAAAACTAACTGTAAATGGTATTATTGCAAAGCGGACTTGTTTAAGAACCGCAGCATCTCAGCCACAAAGAACGGGACTATATAAAGTTATAGAGCAAGGTTGCTGAGTGCTGAGGCACATAGTGCATAAAAGTTGGCTCAGAGTTCCAAATCGCTTTGACAACAACATCAGCATAAAAACTGTGCACCAGGAGATTCATGGCGTGGGTTTCCATGGCCAAGCAGCTGCACGTAAGCCTTACATCACCGAGCCCAATACCAAGTGCATGCCACCACTCGACATTCTGCTGTTTTTCACCAGTTTGAGCTTGTTTCAATTTCTGAGCTCACGGAAATTGTTGAGCACCTTCGTCCTGCCAACTGTCTGTCTGACAGTATCCCATCTTGTTTACTGAAAGACGTTTTCAGCTCAGTTGGTTCTTTTATTTTATTAACCTCTGTCTCAGCACTGGATGCGTCCCATCCTCCTTCAAGCATGCCATAGTGCAGCCTCTTTTAAAAAAGAAAAATTTGGATCCCCTGGTTTTATGCAATTATAGGCCAATTTCTAAACTCCCTTTTATTTCTAAAGGTTTTAGAGAATGTTTTTTTAACCAATTGCAAGAGTTTTTAAAACAGTCCCAGGTTGGTGAATTGTTCCAGTCTGGTTTTAAGCCTTTTCACAGTACTGAAACCGCCCTTTTAAAGGTTTTTAATGATCTTCTTTTAAACCTTGATTCTGGTAACTGTGCCATTTTGATTCTTTTTAGACCTAACAGCGGCGTTTGACATGGTGGATCATGCCAGTCTCCTGTCACGCCTTGAGTACTGTGTAGGCATTAAGGGCACTGTTTTAGACTGGTTTAGCTCTTATCTTACAGATAGATCATTCTGTGTGCACCTAGGCCAGTTCTCCTCTTCAGTGGCCCCCCTGATGTGTGGGGTCCCCCAAGGGTCTGTTCTGGGCCCTTTGTTGTTCTCCCTCTACATGCTACCCCTGGGGTCCATATTTAGGAAACATGGCATTTCTTTCCATTGCTTCGCTGATGACGTGCAGGTTTATGTTCCACTAAAAGTCCCGTCTAAGGAATCCCTCTATGCTCTGTTTAACTGCATGAGGGACATTAAAACATGGATGGATTTAAACTTCCTACGATTAAATGAAAATAAAACTGAAATTGTCCTTTTTGGTCGCCCTGACCTGGTCCAGGTCCTTTCTAGCTTCCTTGGACCACTTACATTAAATATACAGCCCCATGCTAGGAATCTGGGTGTTATAATTGATGGGGCATTAAAATTGGACAAGCAGATCAGCTCCGTGGTTAAGGCTAGCTTTTTTCAGCTTCGGCTTCTAGCCAAAATAAAACCATATTTAAAAAGGGCTGATCTGGA
>VUQH01084049.1:0-10887 GCA_015106775.1 Etroplus canarensis
AAAACAGTACACAAGAAAGGCACAATGAAAAGACAACACAAGATCAAGACACTAGCACCGAAAGAAGAAGAGGTGATGTGCAGTAGCAACGGTTGAGGTAGTGCAGATTGTGTGTGTGTGTGGGTGAGTGTGAGGGGGACTTTTTTGTAGTTCAGTCCTGGGTGGTTGAGGAACCTGATGGCTTATGGAACACATAGAATATATATATATATATATATATATATATATATATATATATATATATATACACACACACACACACACACACACACACTACGTAAACACAAAGGTCATAACCGTCCTTTAACTATCAGCCAAGTGTTTAATGAGCACATGATCCTGCCAAACTACCTACTTCACAATATGATCTGAAGACACTGACAAGGTTGTTTCGCTGAGCAGCAGATGAAACCCAACTCCTGGAGGCATGAAACACAGATTAAGTGGGTAACTGGAGTTTCTGTCTAAAATAGGCCGCAGCTCTGATGATAGCCTAGTCCCAAAACACATGGTGGCAGAAATACAGCAATGGAGGAGGAAGAGGAGGGTGACAGCTAAGGATGAGCAGCAGATGGTATGGAATTATCTAGATCTTCAGCTCCACACCTTTGCACATTATGCTATTAGCATAATGGTATCTTATTAATCCAGACCAAATTCACTCCAAGCAGGGCACATTTAATTTACTGGGGTTAGTGCTGATAAACAGCAAAAGCTCAATATAGAAGGGAAACTGGAAAAGACCCAGTTGCAAACTGGTATGGCAGAGGGGAGAATTGCTCTTGTAAGGGGTGTTGTCTGCTGGTCACCTTAGCTCTGAACAGGTGGTCAAGAGTAGTGGTATTCAAACACCAATAAGCAAGACAAAATGTCCAAGTACATCTGTATTCATATCTGCAGAAAATAACATTCATGTTTTACTGGACTGTACTGCCCTTTGGAGCATGGTACCAACATTTTTTGCTCCATTAGCTTATAACGTGCATCAAACCCCCACATAATCAAACATTTCTGCTACCTCTGGTTCAGATGCTGTGTTCTCTTACAGCAGACTCTCAGAAAGGACTGTGGGGTTGCCACCATTATCAGAATTAGTTAACTCCTCCCAATGAATGACAAACTCAAGCTGAATAGTGAATGGACTGGTACTTATATAGCACTTTCCTACTCTAAGAACTAAAAGCGCATTTTACTACAAGCGTCATTCGCCCACACATTCATAAAACATGCTATTCTAAGACTTTAAGTGTATTTAACTATCATGCACACATTCACACTCTAATGGATGGACAGGGTGCAATGAGGGGTTCAGTTTCTTGTCCAAGAACACTTGAACATGTAGACTATCTCCTGAGCCACAGCCGCCACTAAAGCTAAAGCACTGACATCCCCAGCCCAGCAGAAGCCATAACACAGCAGCCCTCCCAGTTTTTCCTCCAGGTTTTCTCCACACAAGAATGTGATCATTTTTCTTTCTTTACTATGAATCGGTCAGGGTACTTCACCTGTACTAATATAGCAAATTTAAAGATCACTCATTGCTTTTTGTGCAGTTACAATAATAATGTGTGGTTGACACAGGATCCCAAGGCACATGTGAGCTTGGCTCAAAGTATAACAGTGTGCCTCGCCACACCATTTGGGAACCGCTGGTCTACAGTAATACAGTGCTCTGTCACAAGTACACTTATTAGGTATTAGTTTGTTTTTTCCCCTTGTGTACTTTATCAAGTCTTACTTTATATCATATATATTTATATTGTATATATTTGTACTTTATTTAATCTATTTTCTGATCTCAATTTCATTCAATGAACTTTAAATTTGTATTCAAGTCTTTGAAGTTTTGTCTAATATATTTTAAATAGTTTATTTCATATTATTTGCTTTATCGCCTTATGTTCTGTCTACTTATTGGCTTGTCAGTTATCTGAGAAGCACTTTGAACAGCTAAACTGCGTGAATGGTGCTGCACAAATAGTTTGATTGACTCAGCAGCATAAGGCATGAGTAAGATCCCAGGTCAACAGCCTATGGGTGCAGGTAAAGGCACTGTGCTTGTGAACCAGTGTCCAGAAAATATGTTTCTGAGTACAAATCTTCAGCAAAACTAGCCAACTCAAAGGTTAATTTTTCATGTTCAATATACCTAAACCACTGAAAAATAAATGTGCTTAATTACAACCAAAAATGTTGGGATGCACTGTGTAAAATATAAATAAAAACAATGCAGTGATTTGCAAATCTCATAAATCAATTTTATTCACAAAAGAACTTAAAAAAAAACATATCAATGCCAAAAGTGAGACATTTGAGTATTTTCTGAAAATTGCTAGCTCATCTTAAATTTGATGACAGCAACACGTCTCAAAAAAGTTGGGTCAAGAGCAACAAAAGGCTGGAAATGTAAGTGGTAGCAAAAAGAAACAGCTGGAGGAACATGTACAACTAATTAAGTTAACTGGCAACAGGCCACTAACATTATTCGGTACAAAAAGAGCACCTTAGAGAGAGAGAAGCTCTCATAAGTAAAGATGGGCAGAGGTTTAGCAATCTGTGAGAAAATGTGTCTACAAATCGTGGAGCAATTTCAGAATAATGTTACTCAAAGTAAAATTGCAAAGAATTTCAGCATTCCATCATCTACAGCACATAATATCATCAAAAGATTCAGAGTCTGGAGACATCTCTGTGCACAAGGGACAGTTGAAAACCAATATTGGGTGCTCATGATCTTCGGGCCCTCAGGCAGCACTGCATCACAAATTAGGCATGGTTCTGTCATGGAAATCACTGCATGGGATTAGGAAGACACACAAACCTAATTGCCTGTGAACACAGCTCACCATGCCATCCACAAATGCAGGTTAAAGCATAGAAGAAAGAAGAAGAAGCCATATGTGAACGTGAACCAGAAACGCTTTTTGGAAATCATGAACGCTACACCCTCTGGACTAAAGAGGAGAGGGACCGTCCGGCTCGTCATCAGCGCTCAGTTCAAAAACCTAAATCTCTGAGATTATGGGGTGTATTAGTGCCAATAGTACTGGAAACTTGCACGTCTGTAAAGGCACCATCAGTGCTTAAAGATATATAAAAGTTTTAAAGCAACACATGCTCTCCACCAGACCACATCTTTTTCAGGGAAGGTCTCACATATTTTAGCAAGACAATACTAAACTACATACTGCAGCTATTACAACACCATGGCTTCGGTGTTGGACTGGCCTGCCTGCAGTCCAGACCTTTCACCAAAACAGTTGGCACATCATGAAATACAGAATGCAAGCAAGAAGACCCAGGACTATTGAACAACTGGAATCCCATATCTTCCAAAGGTCCAGCAGCTGGTCTACTCAGTTCCCAGATGTTTATAGACTATTGTTAAAAGAAGAGGGGATGCTATACAATGACCCTGCCCCAACTTTTTTGAGACGTGTTGCTGCAATCAAATTCAAGGTGAGCTAGTATTTTACTGAAATAGTAAAATGTCTCACTTTAAACACTGGATATGTTTTTGATGTTCTTTTGCAAATAAAATATTGATTATGTGATTTGCAAATCATTGCTTTGTGTTTTATTTATATTTTACACAGTGCATTTTAATATGTTCGCCTTTTTGGAATTGGTGCTGTATATGAGTGCATATACTAGCTAAAATGCTGCTGAGTGCTGCTGCAGGTTTACAGGTATTATTACTACAAACACACATACAGAGTTTGGCCAATCATGGAGCAACTCAGGCAGCTAACTTTACTTACAGCAAAGGACATGTCTTTAATTGCCTTAAAAGTTCAAAATACAGTCAAAAAGGTTTTAATCTGATGCTTCAGATTATATTGTTTAAGTAAAAATCTCAAAACAACAAACCAAAAAAACCATCTGCAGCTTTTATGGAGTTCAGTACAAAGTTGACACTCTGGAAATAATGTACATGTGTGTAAGAACTGAGCAGGATATGTAGCGGGCAGTGTAAGGTGACAACACCTCTGCTGTTTAACCTGAGACACTGAAGCTAGCTAACGCGCTGTCCTAATGGTCCCGCGGCTCTGTTAGCCAGGTAGTTAACCGCTAACAAACGGTTGGTCCAACACTGCCACGAAAGCTTGAACCTGTTTGCCAACATTAGCTACCTTTAGCTTGGCTTGGATGCCGTTAGCACGCCTGTTTGAGCCAAACAGCTGGTGGATACCCTCGTTTTTCATCAGTCGTGACCAGGCCGAAGCGGCTGAGTGCCGGCAGCCTGTCTCCAGCCCGGAACGATCCGCCGCGCGGTCCCTTTGCTTGAGACAGTGCTGGCCACCCCGCCGACGGTTTACATCCACATCAACACAACTGTGCTGCGATGTTCCAACTCAGCAGCAGCAGCAGCAGCAGCAGCCCTGGACTGCGACTACCTGGAAAATCCTGAACGCTTTGCCACCTGATAAGAAATTCAATACTCACTTTTACTGAAGCAGGAATGCAACGCGGTGGCTGTACGGAGCAACCAGGGGTCGGTGTTTGCCCAGAGCGGTCACTCAGGTCGAGTATCTTCCCTTCAAACGGTCCCTCTCTCCGCGAGCAGTACCTCTGTATGATCTCTCCACACTGCAATGATGGTGCTGAAGCACAGCGCCACACGATTGGCCAGATTGAGCGGAACTCAGTGGGCTCTGGTAAGAAGAAAGCTCCAGCGACCTGCAGGGGGAGCAGCAGCGGTGCGTTCACGGCCGTAGGAAAAGTTACAATCATAGCACAGGTGAGTGTTGAACTCCTCTCACAGGGCAGCAGAACAGTTCACAAGAGGAGTCATGAACTTGAAAAATTCCATTACTCATTTTAAATTTTAAACACGGCCAACATTTGGTGCATAGAATGAAGCAAGTTATAGATTTCTTTTTTCTCATAACAATATACAATCTCAATTCCAATCTTTTATTCACAAAAGAGCATAGAAAACATACAAAATGTTGAAAGTGAGACATTTTTTATTTCATAAAAATGACAAGCTCTTCTTGAATTTGGACAGCAACATTTCTCAATAAAGTTTGAACAGGGCCATGTTTACCACTGTGTAGCATCCTCTCTTGCCTTAAGATCGGTCCATAAACTTTTGGGAACTGAGGAAACCAGCTGCTGGACCTTTGGGAGAGGAATGTTGCTCAGCAGTCCTGAGTCTTCTTTGTCATATTTTGTGTTTCATGATGTGCCAAATAGTTATGAAGCTATGCTGTTGTAATAGTTGCACTATGTGGTTTAGCAACATTCTGCTGACATATGCAAGGCCGTCCCTGAAAAAGATGTTATCTTTTCAGAGATGTAGGATTTTGAACTGAGCACTGATAACAAGCTGTATGGTCTGTCTACTCTTTAGTCCTGACGATATGGTGTCCATTATTCCCCAAAAGAATGTCAAATTTCAATTCATCTGATCACAGAACAGTTTTCCAATTTGCTTCAGTCCATCTTAAACAAGTTTTGACGCAGAGAAGAAGGCAGCGTCTCTGGATCATGTTCACAAATGGCTTCTTCTTTGCATGATAAAGCTTTAACCTATATTTGTGGATGGCACAGTGAACTATGTTCACAGACAGTGATGTCTGGAAGCGTTCCTGATCCAACACAGTGGTTTCCATAACAGAATCATGCCTGTTTGTGATGCAGTGCCAGGAGGATAAAGATCCCGAGGCTCTAATATAGGTTTTCGGCCATGTCCCTTGTGCACAGAGATGTCTCTAGATTCTAGAGTCTTTTGATGACATTATGTACTGTAAATGATGGAATATTCAAAGTCTTTGCAATTTTACGTTGAGTGACAATCTTCTGAAATTGCTCCACAATTTGTAGACACAGTTTCTCACAGACTGATTAACTTGTACCCATCTTTACTTTTGAGAGACTCTACCTCTCTAAGGTGTTCTTTTTATACCCATTCACATTATTGGCCTGTTACCAATTAACTTAATTACTTGCAACATGTTCCTTCAGCTGTTTATTTTTGTACCACTTACTTTTCCAGCCTTTCGCTGCCCTTGTCCCAACTTTTTTGAAATGTGTTGCTTTAAAATGAGCATGAAAGTCAAATGTCTCACTTTCAACATTTGATGCTTTCTGTTGTTTTTTAAATAAAATCAATCTATCTATCCATAAATGCAGATCAAGTCAAGTAAGATAGATCATCTGCCATTGCGAATCATCTGCCTCCATCTCAATCTGTCCCTTGATTTCTCTTCTGTCACACCATCCCTCTGCATGTCCTTCTTAATGACATCCATGAACCTTCTCTGTGGTTGTCCTCTTTTCATCCTGACAGGCGGCTCCATCTTCAACACACTTTGTCTAGTACATCCACTATCCCTCCTCTCCATATGTCCAAACCATCGCAAACTTCCCTCTGTCTTTATCTCCAAACTGCTCAACATGAGCTGTCCTTGTACTTATTTCTAATTCTGTCCATCCTGGTCACTCCCAGTGAAAATCTCAGCATCTTCAACCCTGCCACTTCCAGTTCCACCTCCTGTCTTTTTGTCAGTGCCACCGTCTCTAACCCATACATCACTGTAGATCTCACTATCATGTTCCAAACCTTCCCTTGCACTCTCACTGTTATGGCCTCGCCTCCTGGCCAGCCTGTCATATGTTTTGTGTTGTGTTTGTCTGTGTGTCTCTTCTCTCCCTTTCTCTCTCTCTCTCTCTCTCTCTCTCCCTATCGCTCTCCAGGAGGTGTGGCAGCCTGACCTAATTACCTGCGGGGCTCACCTGGGAGTCCAGGGCTGCCACATCTGTCGCTGATCCATCTAGCGAGCTGGGGAGCTACTCTTAAGCCGTTAAGTACTCTTAAGTTCGTTGTGTGTGTTCTGCGCTGCAGTTGCTCTTGTCACTACCAATGCCCTTCCGAGCTCTGGCTGAGCTCATGACAACATCTCCGCCGCTGAGAAGTCTAGCCGGTTCCGCCCTGCCTCCACTCTCCAGCGAGCGGCTGCAATTTCAATAAAGAACTGTAAACTTTTACCACTGCGTCCTGCGTTTGGGTTCAGACCTCGTTCAGTTATGACAGAACGAACTGGCCATCAAACGAGCCCAGCGGACGCCAACTCATTCCAGCAGGTCACTACCACTCTGGAGGAACACGGGCAGGTGTTGTAATCCCTCTCATCCAAGCAGGATCAGCTCTTCCAGAACCTCACGGAGCTAGGAGGTATGGTGCACACCTACGAGTCTCGTCTGCCGTTTCTTAGACCTCAGCCGCACCCGCTGCCCAGTTCTGGACTGCCTCCCTCACATCCGGACCCCCCGGAGCAAGCGCTGCCTACCCTCAAAGGCTTCTCTGGTGAGTCGACCAAAGCTAAGGGCTTCCTGACTCAGTGCAAGCTGGTTTTTGGCCAGCTTTGCCGAACATATGCTTCTGACGGTGCTAAAATAGCGTTCATGATGAATCTGTTCTCAGGAAGAGCCCTTCAGTGGGGTCAGGCTGTGTTGAACACTCATGATGAAATAACCTATGCTGAGTTCATCACAAAATTTAAGACTGTGTTTGTGCAGGGTGTGAGTGCTGATGTCTCCGCTCACCGCCTCCTCTCCCTCCGCCAGGGAAGGCAAAATGTGTCTGATTATGCTATAGACTTTTGGATTTTTGCAAAAGAAACCGGCTGGGAGGTGAGCGCCCTGTGTGGAGTGTTTCTGACCAGATTAAATGAGACCCTGCGGAGGGAGCTGGTGGTGAGAGAGCTTCCCTCAACCCTGGAGGAGGTGGTTTCTCTATGTACTCGCTTGGATGATTACCTGCGGGAGAATCGTCCCCTGTGCAGCAGCAGACTGCGTGGCTCGACAGGGCGCCGCCTCGCCTCTCCCGACTTTGGGGCCGCTTCGGGGGAGTCAGTGCACGAAGAACCCGCGGAGAGTGAACCCATGCAGGTTGGGAGATCTCGTCTCTCTCCGGAGGAACGCAGCTGGAGAATTGCGGCGGGTGAGTGCCTGTATTGTGGGTCACGGGGCCATAACATTAGCACCTGCCGGCGGCGGCCAAAAGATTAGGTCCGTCAGTGGGTGTGGGGACACTGACCGGCCTAGGAGCAACTAATTCTGCTCTACCCCGCCTTATGATTGTCGCTAAATTGGGGGAAACGGGCAACCAGTCTTCTCTCCAGGCTCTTGTCGACTCTGGAGCTGAACAGAACTTTGTTGATGGCGACTTGGCTAAGGCTCTCTCCTTGCCACTGGAAACCCTCGCTGAACCTCTCCGGATCCTGGCTCTCAACGGTGCCCCGCTGGCCCGGGTCACCCATCGCACCACTCCTGCACCTCTTCAGCTCTCAGGTAACCACCGCGAACACATCATCTTATACCTGTTTGATGCTCCTCAGACATCTTTGGTGCTGGGTCATCCCTGGCTAAGAAAACACAACCCAGTCATAAACTGGACAGAGAATAAACTGATTGGCTGGGGCTCCCTCTGCCACCAGAACTGCCTGCGTTCTGCCTTTCCCCCCCTCTCTCCCGCAGACATCCGTCCCTCAGGAGCCGCCGGACCTTACCCACGTTCCGCCTGTCTACCATGACCTGGAAGCGGTGCAAAGACCTCTCCCTGTCTTTACCTCCTCACCGCCAATACGACTGCGCCATAGACCTACTGCCGGGGGCTCCTCTCCCATCCAGCCGACTCTACAGCCTGTCCGAACCTGAGAGAGAGAGCATGGAGAGGTACATCCATGACTCGCTGGCAGCAGGTATTATTCGCCCCTCTTCCTCTCCCTGTGGGCACGGGATTCTTTTTCGTGGAGAAGGATGGCTCTCTCCATATTTATATTGATTACAGAGGTCTCAACCAGATAACCATTTGCAATAAATACCCGTTGCCACTACTGTCATCTGCCTTTGAACTGTTACAGGGAGCAACCATCTTCTCCAAACTGGATGTCCGCAATGCCTACCATCTGGTGCGCATCCAGGAGGGGGATGAGTGGAAGACGGCGTTCAACACCCCGCTTGGGCACTTTGAATACCTGGTAATGCCCTTCGGCCTCACCAACGCCCCCACCGTCTTCCAGGTGCTGGTGAATGACATTCTCAGGGACTTCCTCAATCGCTTTGTCTTCGTCTACTTGGATGACATCCTCATCTTCTCCAAGGACGTCTCCGAGCACCAGCAGCATGTCCGCCAAGTCCTCCAGCGGTTGCTTGAGAACTGGCTCTTCGTCAAAGGTGAGAAGTGCAAGTTCCATGTGGAGAAGACCTCTTTTCTAGGCTTAATAATTGAACGGGGACAGGTTAAAGCCGACCCCCGCCAAGATTAAGGCGGTGGTCGAGTGGCCCGTACCTGGCTCCCGCAAACAGTTGCAGCTGTTTTTAGGTTTCGCTAACTTCTACCGCCGTTTTATCTGGGACTACAGCAAAGTTGCTCTACCACTTACCTCACTCAACTCCATCAAGCGGAGCTTCCTATGGACTGACACTGCCCAGCAGGCCTTTGATCACCTCAAGCGCCTCTTTACCTCAGCACCTGTCCTTGCTCAGCCGGACCTCACTCTGCAGTTCATCGTGGAGGTGGATGTTTCAGACATTGGCGTGGGCACTGTGCTTCCATAAAAGGTAGATGGCAAATTACATCCCTGTGCCTTCTTTTCTCATTGTCTCTCTCCCGCAGAACGCAACTATTCCGTCAGTGATAAGGAGCTGCTCGCCATCAAACTGGCCCTGGAGGAGTGGAGAAATTGGCTTGAGGGCACTGAGCACCCCTTTCTCATATGGACAGACCATAAGAACCTCGCATACCTGCGATTTGTGAAAAGGCTCAACTCCCGTCAAGCCAGGTGGGCATTCTTCACATGCTTCAACTTTTGCATAGCCTACCGGCCTGGGTCACGCAATGTTAAGCTGGACGCGCTCTCTCGCCAGTTCTCCCTCTCTGACTCTCCTGACAGTGAACACATCCTGCCTCCCTCCTGCGTCGTCGGAGTCCTCACCTGGGAGATAGAGACACTGGTGTGCAACGCCCAGCGGGATGAACCGGACCCTGGTAATGGACCACCCAACCGGCTCTTCATTCCTTCAGCGGTCAGGGGCAAATTCATCCTTTGGGGGCACACGGCCAAGTTCACCTGCCACCTAGGCAGCACGCGCACCGCCTCCTTCCTCCAACGCCTGTTCTGGTGGCCCACTCTCATCCAGGATGTGCAGGAGTATGCCACCGCCTGCCCGGCATGTGCGAGAAGTAAGACCTCGTCCTCACCCTTGGTTGGGGAGCTTCGGCCACTACCAACCCCTGGCCGCCCCTGGTTGCACATCTCTATGGACTTCATCACCGGCCTGCCTCCCTCGTTAGGTAACACCACCATCCTCACAATCATTGACCGTTTCTCCAAAGCAGCTCACTTCGTAGCTCTCCTGAAACTTCCCACTGCCTTGGAAACCGCTCAACTCGTCACCGAACATGTCTTCCGTCTGCACGGCATACCACTGGACATCGTCTCCGACCATGGACCGCAATTCATCTCACGAGTCTGGAAAGAGTTCTGCTCTGCTCTCTGCGCCCAGGTTAGTCTCTCCTCAGGTTTTCATCCCCAGACCAACAGGCAGGTGGAAAGGCTCAACCAGGAGTTGGAGACAGCGCTGCGCTGTCTGGTGGCCGAGAACCAGACCACCTGGAGCTCCCATCTCGCCTGGGCTGAGTACTCGCACAATTCTCTCACCTCCTCTGCCACCGGACTCTCTCCCTTCGAGGCCACTCTAGGATACCAGCCACTGCTCAAGGTGATCTCACCGTTCCCTCCGTCCAGCTCCATGTCCGTCACTGCAGGCGTCTCTGGAAAACCGCCAAAGCCGCTCTCCTCCGCTCCAAAGAGCAAAATAAACGGCAGGCTGATAAGCACAGACAACCAGCACCCTCCTATGTCGCAGGTCAGAAAG
>VUQH01084053.1:0-23030 GCA_015106775.1 Etroplus canarensis
GGGAAGGTCTTGTGTATTTCAGCAGGACAATGCAAAACCACATACTGCAGCTATTACAACAGCATGGCTTCATCGGAGAGGAGTCCGGGTGCTGAATTGGCCTGCCTGCAGTCCAGATCTTTCACCTATAGAGAACATTTGGCGCATCATTAAACGAAAAATAGGTCAAAGAGGACCACAAACTCTTCATCAGCTGGAAACCTATATCAGGCAAGAATGGGACCGAATTCCAACATCGAAACTCCAGAAACTCATAACCTCGATGCCCAGACGTCTTCAAACTGTTTTCAAAAGGAGATGCTCCACCATGGTAAACATGCCCCTGTGCCAACTATTTTGAGACCTGTAGCAAGCATCAAATTTGAAATGAGCTCATTTTGTGCATAAAATTGTAATATTTCTCAGTTTAAACATTTCTTATGTTATTTTTGTTCTGTTGTGAATAAAATATTGGCTCATGTGATTTGAAAGTCTTTTAGTTTTCATTTTGTTCAAATTTAAAGAATGTCTCAACTTTTCTGGAATTCGGGTTGTATTTATTTAGTGCCTGTAAACTATGAAATTCCCCGCTTGAATTAATAAATTTTTCTAAATCTGATCCTGATTATAGTAAGAAAGTAATGTTACTAGCTACTGTTGGCACGTTATCTCTCTGATTTTACTCAGTTACAGTAACAACTTGTGAACAATTAAATTAGTTTGTAGACTGAAAAGTGTTTAGATTCATCTTTATACAGCAGAGAGAAAAGCCGCAATGCATGACAGTCTAAGTTTGTCTAAGTCTGTCATAATATAGCAAATACTTAATTTATTATATGTCGGACTATATACTGAATGAGTGAGTGTTCAAAACACACTCTTGTAAATCACACAAGATTCAAAATTGGGAGAAAAAGGAATTTTCATTGATCTCAATCTGAATCCTCCTCTGTCTCTGACTCTGTTTTACTCCTTTATGCTAGTGTTATACTTTTTGCACCCATGGGTACGCAAGGGTCTAAATCTCATCATCGGAGGGTGTATGCAGTGCTCTGTGCCAGTCTTCACATAGTTGTGACCACAAAGGCTTGTTCACATAGCCGCTGCTCTGCAAGGAAACCAACTGCACAGGTGTCATCCACCTGACTGCAAGCTGAGTGAGAAGTATAATATGAACATCTATGAATCTCTAGTGTCCATATTGTATGCACATCTTCAAGAGAGTATAATCCCAATTTTGTGCTTACCTCCAACTTCTCCATCTGTCTTTATTTCCTTTGCTGTTGTTTTTTTTGTCACAGTCCCTCTGAAGCCCCCCATAGAGCTGTCTCTCAGACTACCCTTTTCATGGTGGCTAATGAGCTAGGTCCTCTCTTTAAGTTGTAATTCAGTGTCAGAACCTTTAGTAAATTAGAAGTTTCAGAGTCATGCAGATACGATGTTGTAAATTACAGTTGACTGCCCTCATATTGTCCTGGAACAACAACTTTATACAAACAACTTTAGGTGTCTAAAAGTTTAATACTGGTGTAGTAACATAGTCATGTTATGTCTTAATGTATCAGAACAGTATAGTGATTGATAATAAGATGTTATACATAATAAGAATGAAAACAAAATAAAAATGAAATACACGATCATTTTAAATATTTTTTTTTCATGCACACAAACATTTCTACATTCCAGATTTCTCTATACATACCTTATGCAACATCATACATAGCCATAGCATTCCACCTGCATTAGCACTGCTTTGGTAATGGATCTAAACCATGTGCTTTAATAAAAGCAAATCACAGTTATGAGCAGTGACCTGATTATATCGAAGTCAGTATAGCTGAAAAGTCTAAATCCTTTATGTCATAACAGAGTACTGTGCAAAAGTCTTGAGCTGCCCCTCTAGTCCAGGTGCCAATCCTAACTGGGCCATGTCTTTTACAGCCGTATCTTGTATATAGTGTTTATTTGACATAATGCATTTGTTGCATAATAGTTCATTTATTTTTTTCATTTCATTTTTGGTCTTTCATATTTATAAATATTTACTGGTGGCCCTGTAGTGTAGTGGTTTACACATTTGCTTTACAAGCAAAAGGTCCCTGGTTTGATTCCAGATGGGGACACAAGCCCCACTCACTGTAGAGGGTTGCATCTAGCGTAAAACCTGTGCCAAATTGCCAATGTGGATTAATCCGCTGTGGTGACCCCTTGGGGAGAATTAAAAGGGAGCAGCCGAAGGTGCACGCATATTTATATATATTTACTATTTTACTGTTTTACCTTTGAGTGTCTATGGGACATTGTACTTTCATATATAAGTGTATACATTTTCATCTTTTTATCTTCCATAACTATATATATTTGCACCAAATGGAGCCCCTGTAAAGCAAGCAATCCATGTTCCCTGTGTGGATGGCTGTTTTGTGTTCTATCATGAGGCCAGACATGGCTCTGCTGCTACTCTGCATTTTGACTTGAACATGTAATTCTCTGAGCAAGAGGGGGCAATTTATCAAAGTTGCTGTCTCAGAGAGAGATGCCTAATTTCAATGCTTAATACAATGATACCGGCTGGACTGAATGATGATTTTAGTCTAAAATGTTTCCTCCAAGCAAGTTTATATAAAATATGGAAATACAGAATGTGCAGTGTAAGACCTTTAACCTCCTTCAGAGTCATTTTAATAATTCACATTGTTTTTTGTTTTTTTTAATTTGTTAACACGTTAAAAAGATTTGTAGGAGACAAGGAAACAATTTGACACTTGGTTCAAATGACATTTTGGGCCAATCTACTGTTACTGTTGTTTATACATAAATGAAATGACCATTTGGAATCATGCTCTAATGAAGACCATCTGGCCAAAATGTTGGCATGTCTTGTTGACATGGTCTAAATAAATTGGTAAATTTGAGAGCTGTCAACTTCTTTCCAAAGGTTTTGTGTCAGTGCTGCCTGTTTGCCTTTGGGTTTTCAACATTGAAAATTTGGGACTTTGGTTTAGCACCACAGATGAATCTACTGGGAAGACATGTCCTTTACAGAGATTGAATCAGTAATAATCTGTGAACTGTGAGGGCTCATGAGCCTATTGAGCTGCTAAGTCATTGATATTCTGGTTCCTTTCATATTTTAGCCATCTGGATCGTCGGTCAGCTTGAGGGAAATCCATTTGTATAAAACTGATAATCTAGAGCCTTGCCACTATTCCATCTGCTACACACACACACACGCACACACATCTCATCCCACGTTTATTTCCATTCCCATATTTCTGTTGTTCCACTGGTTATCATCTCAAGGTCTGTTGGTGAGGATTATTGTGGCGGTGGTAAAATGCCAAGGCTAGTGCAGGACAGCCACCCCCACCCATGCTCCCCTGCTGCTTCTCAAAAGAGATTGAGCCCAACAGTGGCCATGGACCTTAGCTTTTTTCCCCATTCAGATTACTTTTCTCACTCATATTTCTTTTCCATAGCATATTGTGTGCTCACGGTCTGTACCCACTGATGAAGTTCATATTGGAAAGGGTCAGTGAAATATGAAGAGGCACTACAGGTGGTAGAAAGGGTAAAATAGTATTTCTCACATAGCTGTCTCTGTTTCTTCTGTCTTTTTGTTTGAGACAATCTCTACTATATGTGCTTTTTTTCTTGTAATTGCACTGTTGAAAGACTTCAGGCTACTTTGCAGAAAATGAAAAAATATCTTTATAATTTCTCCTTCAGTAAATGGATTAATTACCCAAATTCTCTATTTTTGCAAAGTCTTTAAATTCAGTCTTAGTTCTTAACAAAATAAGCAAATGAAAATAAATTACATAATTCCACTATGCCACATCTTTGTTAATAGGGATAAGACATAACAAAGGGCTGAACAAAAGTTAAACATTGGCCATAAAACTTGTGCATGTATTTAACAGCTATAATGAAACTGATAAATGTATTAGTGTGGAATATGATTGTGTTTTAAATGTCACTGAAACATGCAACACTGTACTGTGTAAAATCCAAATTCCAGGTAAGGAGGACCAGTGGTGCTAATGATAGCCGCACTCAGAAAATAATCTGACATTGCATGTTTGGGAAATTATACAACTTCCCAAAAGGTCAGTGTGTAAAATATAAATAAAAACACAATGCAAATATTTGCAAATCTCATAAACCAATATTTTATTCACAAAAGAACATAGAAAGCATATCAAATGTTGAAAGTGAGACATTTTACTGTTTCCTGAAAAATACTAGCTCATCTTGAATTTGATGGCAGTTACAAGTTTTGACAGGGCAACAAAAGCCTGGAAAAGCAAGTGGTACTAGAAAGAAACAGCTGGAGGAACACGTCATAACTAATGAAGTTAATTGGCAACAGGCTAGTAATGTGATTGGGTTCAACAATCTGCCAGAAACTGTGTCCACAAATTGTGGAGCAATCATAGAAGAATGTTCTGAACATAAAATTGCATCCTGAGAATCTGGAGACATCTCTGTGTGCAAGGGACCAAAAACCGATATTGACTAGTATTGATCTTCAAGCCCTCAGGCAGCACTGTATTGCAAACAGGCATGATTCTGTTTTGGAAATCACCACATGGTCTCAAGAACACCTCCATAAATCATTGTTTGTGAACACGGTTGGCCGTAGAAGAAGAAACCATATGTAAACATGATCCAGAAACACTACCCTCTTCTCTGGGCCAAAGCTCATTTAAAATGGACTGAGGCAAAGTGGAAAACTGTTCTGTGGTCACACGAATCAGAGTTTGAAATTCTGGACCAAACAGGAGAGGGACCATCTGGCTTGTTATTAGCACTCATTTCAAAAGCTTGCATCTCTGATGGTATGGGGTGCATTAGAGCCTATGGTACTGGCAACTTGCACATCTGGAAAGGCACCATCAATGCTGAAAGGTATATACATGTTTTAGAGAAATACATGCTCCCCTCCAGATCACGTCTTTTTCAGGTGAGGCCTTGTGTATTTCAGCAGGACAATGCTTCATAGTAGAAGAGTCCAGGTGCTGGACTGGCCTGCCTGCAGTCCATACATTTTACCAAATTAATACATTTGGCCGATCATGAAAAGCAAAATACCACAAAAAAGACTCAGGACTGTTGAGCAACATGAATCCTATAATCAGACAAGAATAGGACAACATTCCTCTCCCAAAGGTCCAGCATTTGGGAGAGGGAGTGCTACACAGTGGGAAATGTGGCTTTGTACCAACGTTTCTGACATGTGAACATCTGATGAACATCTAGTGAATGTTTGGCTCAGAAGGTAGAGCAGGTCATCTTCCATCATAAAGGTTGGCAGTTCGATCCCTGGCTGAATGTGTCTGTGATAGTTAAATGCACTTAAAGGCATAAATAAAGCACTGTGTGAATGTGTGTGTGAATGGGTGAATGAGGTTTGTAGTAAAAAGCGCTTGAAGTGCTCAGTTAGAGTAAAAAAGCGCTATGTAAGTACCAGTCCACTTACCATTTACCATCTGACTACGCTGGAGCAGCAGAACGCGTCGGCCACTCCAGTACTAAGATGGTTTGTTATTTCTGTCTCTCTTTCAAGCATTGCACGATCTGACTACAGGGTGAATTTTCTGGGACGTTCACTCCTTTCAAGATTGTGATATTGTGTTAATGCCCACTCAGATCTTCCCAGACCAGCAAACTGCCTAACCTTGTGCTTTTATGAAGGTGGCCACATTGGCTGATGATCATTTGCTCACATGCTTTTGATTAGTGGTGATTAGCTACTTACCCTCTTAATTCCTATGGAAATAGTGTAGATGTACTGCATAGATATGTGAAAACACTTTTTCATGACTGTAAACCTCTTGCTCCTCTTCATTCTCCCAGGGTATTCGGGCAAAAGAGTTCCCTGGGGGTACGAGCAGCTTTTGATTGGTTCCCTGAGGGTAACATCACATCATCAGTAGGCAGCAGGGTGACTGGTTTAGATGTATTTATTTATTGATTGACATCACTGGTATTCATTTGTATTTACTGGGTGTTTAGGTATTTGTAAATATTAAGAGCGGTTGTACATAGTTTGGGAAATGGTTAAATATAAATAGTGTATATTTTTGTGTGTATCAGTAACACTTCTGTGGATCTGCTTCTGGTATGCACATGAGTATTTCAACAGAGGTGCGTTTAGTGCGTCAGCATCTGATTTAGGGTGAACTTTTGTGTATTGTTGTCTGAATCTGTCTGTGGGACGCTGCTGATCAGAACTGTGTTTCTTGTGTTGCTTGATGGAAAAAGAAGCATTTTTCACAGTTCAAAACTCATCTTGGACTTTGTGACCCCTCAATTTGCCTCTTTGGCCACTCGATCAAACTCACAAACATGCTCGTGATTTTTAGTAAGTAATCTAATTAACACTAAGGGGAAAACTCATTTACCAGTCACACTAACACCACTGGTTGTTCACCTTTTTGTCATTATCGCTGTAATTTGTGTCATCATAGCATTGCTGTGTTTAAGCGCAGGTCGAAGGAGGCTGACTGAAAATCTTATTCCTGCATGATCAAACCTGTAGCATCTCATAAACTTACTGTCATTCGGTGAACACTGAGAAGGGGGAGTTTTTTCTGCTTTTTTTCTTTCTGCCATTTTATTCTGTTTTTTACCTTAGGAGTTCGCCTAAGGGCTAAGATGCTTTGTGAATAACTTCTGACTTAGTCAGAAGTTTAAGGTAACATTATTAAAAAATTAAATATTTTTAATACAGTGTATTTAACTACTCTTTTTACTAGAAACCTTTTTAACTATGACCCCTAGTCTCTTTATTTGTTGTTATTTGATATCAGCTTTAAAAGAATTTCATTGTTTCTGCCTCTCTGGCCACTCCTGCCATAGATCTCTCCATCTCATGGTTTTTATCTGTCCTGCTGTATACCTGGGGTGTGCAGGTCCCAGCAATGAGAAGTGGGACAGGTGGTTAGCTAATAGCTGACCAAGTGTTTCCTGCAGATATTGCTCTCATCCAAACAAGACCTGACAGGTTGAAGTGTGGGCTGGACTGCTGCAGATGTGTAGCAGCAGGGTAGCTTTCATACTGAGTCATGGCTGATAGGGTTTCTTTTACCAGGGGGATTTCGAGCTCATCACTCAGTTTTTTCCTGGTCCAGTTCATTATATTCTGTGGTCAATGGGTGCGGGTTTGGATTGGGATTTCACCTATACGCTGATTGCCTGTCTGCATCCATGTTGCCGCTTGCTGCTGAGACGTGTAGAAGTGGAGATTTGATTTTTGTTTTTTATACAACTACTTTCTTGTGAAATCCAAACTTATCAAAATGACATGTATTTTTATGTAACTTTGATGATTCAAATCAAAACAGTTTATTTTCTCTGGGTTTAAGTCTGCCAGAGAAACTTAAGTGAAAAGTGCAATTAATGCCCATGCATTACTGAAGTCAAGACTTCATAATTATTTCTGTGTTGAAATGATTATCATTACGTGTTTTTTTTTGTTTGTTTGTTTTACTGGCTACTACTAATGTCTCCTTCAGTCATGCATTCTGCCATGACAGTTTTGGAGTTTTTTTGTGTACAGATTGTGATGAAGTCAGACATGTGATATTTCTGTAATTTGACTCTAGTCAAAAGTGGATGCTGTGAGATTAACATAACAACTGCAGCTGCCTTAGATTCAATACACAAGGAGGTTAAATACACACAGTAGCACTTTCTGTGTTTATAAACATCCCTGAAATAAATATTAAATGGGTATTACATACACTGCATGCACAATTATTAGGCAAGTGAGTGTTTTGACCATATCATTTTTGGAAAGCATATGAGGTGATGTACATTTGGGTAATGAGGGATGGTGTGGCATTAGCAGATCAAGACCCCATATCAGGTGTGCACAATTATTAGGCAGCTTCTTTTCCTAAGGCAAAATGGGCCAGAAAAGAGATCTAACAGACTCTGAAAAGTCAAAAACTATAAAACATCTTTCAGAGGGATGCAGCACTCTTTAAACTGCCAAGATATTAGGACGACAGAACCATCAAACGCTTTTTTACAAATACCCAAAAGGGTCACAAGAAACATGTTGAGAAAAAAAGATGCAAATGAATTGCCAAAGATTTGAGAAGAATCAAATCTGAAGCTACCAGGAACCCATTATCCTCCAGTGCTGTCATATTCCAGAACTGCAACCTACCTGGAGTGTCCAGAAGTACAAGGTGTTCAGTGCTCAGAGACATGGCCAAGATAAGAGAGACTGAAACCCGACCACCACTGAACAAGACACATAAACTGAAACGCCAAGACTGGACCAAGAAATATGTGAAGACAGATTCTTCAACTGATGAGATGAGAGTGACTCTTGATGGACCAGATGGATGGGCCCGTGGCTAGATCAGCAATGGGCATAGAGCTCCACTCTGACTTAGACACTGGCGAGGTGGAGGTGGGTTACTGGTATGGGCTGGAATTATTAAAGATTAGCTTAAACTCAGCTCCCAGACCTACTGCCAGTTTCTAGATGACAATCTCTTCAGGCAGCGGTACAGGAACAAGTTATGCAGGACAATGCTCCATCTCATTCATCAAAGTCCTCCGTTGTGTGGCTAGCCAGTAAAGGCCTTAAAGATGAAAGAAAAATGACATGGCCACCTTCCTCACCTGACCTAAGTCTTACTGAGAACTTGTGGGCCCTTCTTAAACGTGAGATGTACAGTGAAGGAAAACAGTATACCTGAACAACCTGCACAAAAAGTTGATGGGTCATGAGATCAACAAACTGAGAGACTCCATGGATGGAAGACTTTTGAGTGTTATTGAAAACAAGGGTGGCTATATTGGTCACTGATATATTTTTTGAAATGTTTATTTGTAAAATTTGAGTTGTTTGTTTATTATTCTGACTTTAACAGAGGCAAGTGAGATGGAATATTTTTGTTTTTCTTTGAGTTGTGTAACAATTCTGCACACTAATAGTTACCTAATAATTGTGCACACACAGATATTCTCGTACAAAATCCAAAACCTCACTTTCACTTCCTCCGGTTTGAGGTTTATTAACATTTTGGATTGACCAAGGGCACCGTTGTTGTTAAATAATAAAACTAATCCTCAAAAATGAAACTTGCCTACTAATTGTGCACTCAGTGCTGGTTACTTTAGAAATGTATTAGTGTCAGATATCTAGTTACTCTCTTAAACACTTTAACACATATTTAAAAAATGTAACAAGTAATTACTTCCTCACAATAATATAACTTATGGTTGTCGACATGAGGCTGAGATCACATTTGATCTTGTGCTAAAACAACTGTTCAGTAGACCCAGATTATAAGTAAAAAAGTTGGGAAGATTTACTCTTACATAGAGTTTCTTATGCACCCTCCTACATGCAAATAGAAGGCAGGTCATTGGGCTCTGAATAGGCAGGGCCTGATATTTTTCAGGCCCTTCTAACATTAGTGAGATCCCACTAAACAGAATGGGTAATTCCGAAAATCTGTTGCATTTGTCCATCCATGGAATGGTGCTTATATAGCGCTTTTCTACTCTGAGAACTCAAAGCACTTTTTGCAAGCCCGATTCAACCACTCACACACATTTATACAGCGTTTTTTTAAGCTCATTTAACTATCATACACACATTCATGCTCTGATGGTTGCATCGGGAGCAATTTGGGGTTCAGTGTCCTGTCCAGGGACACTTTGGCATGGAGACTAGAGAAGCCAGGGATCCAACCGCCAACCTTCCTGTTGGAAGACGACCCACTCTACCTCCTGAGCCACAGCTGCCCCATCCATCCATCCATCCACCCACCCACCCACCCATTTTCTGCTGCTTGTCTCAGTCTGGGTCATGGGGGCAGCAGTCTTAAGCAGAGACAGCCAGGCCTCCTTCCTGGCCACCTCTTCCAGCTCTTCCAGGGGGAACCCAAGGCATTCCCAAGTCAGTCAAGAGGCATAATCTCTCATTGTCTCCTGGGTCTGCCCAAACATGTCCAAAACACCTCACCTAGGATCCTACTCAGATGCCCAAACTACATTGATGCTGTATGTTCCGAAAGCCAGTGTGGGCAACTGGAAATTGGAGTGCCAGTGCTTCAGCCCCTGACCGACTCCCCCAGTCCACATGGCGCAAATCCCTACAGTAACTCCTGCCATAGGGATTTGTGGTGAGCCCACAGGTGAGTAGGTTCATGCTGCTCTATTGGACTAAAGCATGATGGATTGACTGGGCAACAAGGTATCAACTTCTTCATCCTCCAGGAACTGCTTGCATACTATATATGTACACTACTCACGAAACGTTAAGGATATTTGGCTTTTGGGTGAAATTTTGGAAAATGTAAGAAGTTGACGCTACAGTGAGATTATATCATGATAGTAGGGTATTTAAGTAGAAACATGCAATGATGATTCCCTCATTCTAACAATTTATTGAAACAAAAGCCAACAACAATGGTTCGTATACCACAACAAAAATGTCAATGTGTCAGTAATTTGTCATGTGACCTTGACCATCAATTCCAGCTTGACTTCTGTGACTCTTCCAGTCTCTCTGTATCTCTGTTGCAGCCTGCTGATGACACTCTGTGTCACTCTAAGCTCAGTGGCGACTTACCTCTGAGAACAACCTGTATGAAACCTCGCAATGGCGAGCTACTGTTGATCAGTTGTTAGGCGTTGTCTTGGTCTCATGATGTCAAAATGTGAACAGCATGATGGACTGTTTAAATACCAATTCTAATTGAACCAGAAGATGTATCGGTCAATTCATGGATCAAACATCAGTTGTGAATTTTGCCGTTAAGCACCTTGTTAGAGAACAGCAAGTTATGCAAAAAGTACTGAAACACTGAACAGTTGGACATGTGCATTCAGAAGTGTAGAGAAGGTCAAATTAAGTTCACCTGTAAAGGTTATAGTGCATTTTATGGGCAACCTGAAATTTCACCCAAAAGCCGAATATCCTTAACTTTTTGTGAGTAGTGCACATATATATATATATATATTGTTTGTGTGTGCGTGTGTGTGTGCACATGTGCACATGCATACACACTCTTCTTACAAGTGCTCTTTAAGTGCTCATTGGTGTGTTTGGCTGAACCCTTGACACTCCTCAATCCATATTCTAATTTTTGTGCAAATTTTGGACCTTTTGTCACTCTTTCCTTATTTATATAAAGTGCAAATGAATAGTAATGCAGACAATGTTAAAAACGTTTTATCCACAGCTGGAAAAATAGACTTGGTTCGACTTGGTTGGCCGTGATTATTCATGCCAGGAAACATAAAGCCAATAATGTCTTCACATGTTCATGTGCCAGTATGCATCCAGACAAGGTGGATATCGTTACATGAGTCTGGGGTGAAGTGTTGCATGGAGGGTATGCCACACTGACCAGAAGTGAAGAGGGGGTTGGCAGAAGCCAGTGAAGGGAGAAGCTACCCTTAAGAGAGGTGATAACAGGCAGGGGGTTAGAATTGTTTTGTGTAGAATTCCTCAAGCACAACTACAAAGATGTTGCAGGGGCCAAAAGCACCTTTGAAAGTTTCCAAAAGAAGAACATGATTGTTGGATAAACCGTCCCCAATTTGCCACTTTCTCACCACCACCAGGGGAGGGGGACCTTTGACCTCCAGTAAGTACAGGGTTACGCCACAGCAGCCACCCAGCCAGCCTTAGCTGGTCCTCTCTGACTACCGCCCACCACCACTGCCACCACCACCACCCAGCCTCACACACTCCAATTTCACCCCCACTGCTCTGCCCCACTCAACTGCAAGAAGAAAGCCCAAAATTCATGTCTTTCTCTTTGGTCTCTCCTGAGCCGTCCCTGTGGCTCAGGAGTCAAGAATTCAATTAGTTAAAAAAAGAGAAGAAAAGACCGAGGCTGCAACAATGCAGCGATAAGGGGGCAGAATGTGCGTTCCCACACGCTAAATACAGGGCGCTTTCCCTGGGGCCCACAGAGCCAGAAGACCCACACCGCAGGAGGCGAGAATAATCACAGCTCCCTCTGAACCCCCTCATTACGCGTGCACACACACACATACACATAGAGACACACACACACGCCTACCTTGCATTCCTGACACACACAGATAGCTTCATTCAGACATGCATTACAGGCAAACATTCCCCTGAAGAGGGACAGACACACCTTGCAGATGACCCACACTAACCATGAATAAACACAGACTGAGAGAAACTTCACAAACACATACATGCATTCACACCACAAACACACTCAGCACATGAAAACCTCTCATTACACGCTGGCCTCATACAGGTGTTCTCAGGTCTTGGGTTTACAGCGAGCAGTATTTTAGTGTATTAATTTTGCAAGACACTGTGTATCATGTACAAGATGATACAACTCGAACAAGCAACTTTGTGAGACAGTTTTACCTTTTTTAACACAACTGATACATGCAGAATGATGTAGGATTTAAGTATAAATGGATAAAGAGCTAAATAGATAGAGATAGCTGGGTGACTGGATGGATTATTGTTGAGTTTCCCCTGGCTCATGTTGGGGGTGACTACAGATTATAGTACAGTATCAGTAAATCAACTTTTATTTGTATAGACCCTTTAATGCATGTTTGTACAGTTCAAACTGCTTCACAGATGACTGACAAAATGGTTACATAACAAGAAGCATTAAAGGAATTTCACATACACCAAAGGGAATAACTGCATTACCTTGTTTGTGAGAAATTTCTGAATTGTCCTGTAATTTCTGGACTAAAGTCAGGTAAATCAACCTCCAGTAACTGAAAAAAGGTAAAATAATACATAATATGCTGGGCATTTTCCTTTGACTTTGGCTAAAACCTCTATAGGGTGAGTCCAGAATTTCTCTCTGATTGGTGAAGATGTTGAAATTTGAAATGCTAAAACGTAACTGATTGGTCATTAAGCAAGAGAAACACTTTGAAGTTACTATGTCTAACTTTCCAGAATAAGAGGATTTGACCATTTGTGACAAGAAGATGTGTGAAGATGAACTCAGCCTCTGGGAAACCTCTTGGAAATTGTAATTTTTTTTTTTTCGGGGGGGGGGTTAGGAGAACATAATTTATTCATGAAAACAAAACACAGTGGATCTGAGGAGGACAATATTCACTGCTTCAACTCTGATATCTCACACTATGAAATATTATTTTTCCCATTTTAATTCATGAAACAATATAGTACACCATATTGTACAATATTGTAACAGTAACACACTGCAATCCAGTGAGAACCGATTTTAGTAGCAGAAGGAAACCAATAACACATTTTTTGTCATGTTAATAATACAACTTCACAAACTTGCATCAGCATGTTGTTCATACATCTCATTATCCTAATGAGTGTCACTCCCACCACATTTTGAGTAGGAGAAAGCCCTGTGATCACTGGAGCTGTACTTCTGGTGGATCCCAATTTAAGCCTTGTCAGTCATGCTCTTCGCTGACCCCGACTATACAAACACTATTGCCAATTGTCATTTGGTTGAATTACCTTTCATTTGAAAATGAAAAATAAAATAATTCTAAAGCCTTAATAAATTTAATTGAATAAAGAACTACATCTAAATGCAGTGAAGTATGTTACTGTCTGATGTAGAATACATTAGAATGCCACTGACTAGTATTTTGACTTCCATCAAAAACCCAAATTAGAAAGGTATCTGTCATTTTGATAAAATATGACTATTAATTAATAATCTTTAAAATAAATCCTATTTTATTAAACCACAATCTAGTCAAATTGCTTGGGTCAACATTAGAGTGTGAACAGTCAGATAATTCTGTTAATGTCAAGACATTTCAGAACGTATTAGCAAGAAATACACTTGCAGTCATGTGAAAAAGAACATTTTCACAGGACTCTGTGCAGTCCTGTGAAAAACTAAGAGCACTCTTACTGTTTTCATGGGAATTAAGAGAGTAACAGCTGCTAATCAGTTGCACTTGACTAACTGATCATCAGCCAGTGTGATCACTTCTGTAAAAACCGAAGGTTTTGTGTGTTAACATAACGCCACACTCTTCCCTGGACATCCTCCTCAAGGTCAGATTGTGCAAAAAACTCAAGAACTACATCTCGGACTCTACAGGCCTCAGTTTGCATGTTTAAAGTTCAAGACAGTACAATTACAAAAAGACTGAACAGGGGTTCCTAGGCATAAGCCTCTTCTCTCTTAAAGAAACAGGGGAGCATGGTTTAGTTGCAAAGCAAAACTGCATTTAAACAAACTGCAAGACTTCTTGAACAATGTCCTTTGGACAGACAAGACCAGAGTCGAGATGTGTAGCCATAAAACAGAGCACCACATCTGTTGAAAACCAAACACCACATATCAACTATCAAGCACAGTGGTGGTTATTTTGCAGCCAGCACCTTTGCAGCACCTTGCAGCCACTGAGTCCACCGTGAACTCTTCTGTGTACAAAAGTATTCTAGAATCAAATGTGAGGCCATCTAAAACTTGACTGAATTTGGGTCTTGCAACAAAACAATGATCACACGCACACACCGGCAAATGTGTAACAGAATGGCTGAAAAAGAAAAAAATTGTTGTTGCAATGGCCCAGTCAAAGTCCAGACATCAGCCTGATTGAAATGCTGTGGCGAGATCGTAAAGCAGCTGTTAATAAATGAATGAATGCCCACAAACCTCAGTGAACTGAAGCAATGTTGTAAAGAAGAGTGAGGTAAAATTCCTCCACAATTGTAATTAACTTAATGGGCCTTATCCACAAATAGAACCGCAAAGGACGAAGAACTGGCTGTTTAAAAAATAAGTACATAAATCAGTAAATAATAATAACTTGCGTTAGAAGTAAAATAATTTACATACAGAACATCCTCAGTTTTAAATGCTTTGCCTCTTGCAACCATGTTTATTAAAAAATTGTTTCTGTCACCAACTGACCATTTAAAACACAGGCAACTAAGATTCTTCTTGTCAACTAACGTCTGGCTGACTATTAAGGAAGCAGCAACTGTGAGATTAAAGCACATTCATACCAGATGGTTTGAGCTGAGTCGGTCCAAGTTGCATCCATATTGGCACCTGCTGACAGACCCGAACTTTGCTCACATGCTGGAGCCTTAATTTATTATAGTGGTTGCCATTCACCCAAAGTGATCTATTCTTGCTTTGATGAATTAATTTCTTTTTTTAACAAAACTTACAGGAATTTTGTTTACTGCTGACTTTTTGAAAGTAGACCACATTCCTTCCCTATGAAGATTTTAGTAATGCTGTAAGCACTGTACACTGGATATTGTGCTGCTAGATGAAGTTTTGTTGGAAAACATTGTTACACTTAGAAGGTTAATTCCCAAAAGTTTAAATTAATTACCTTGTGTTTAGGAAGACCTGTCACGGTTACATTCTCTCCTAATGCTATTTGCTGTTACAAATAGATGTTATGGTAAATGAACTGGTACTTCTATAGCATTTTTGTGTACACCCAAAGCACTTTTTACTACAAGCCTCATTCACCCATTCACACACATTCATACAGTGCTTTATTCTGTGTCTTTAGGCGCATGTAACTACCACGCACCCAGTCACACTCTGATGGATGCATCAGAGTCTTGCCCAAGGGCACTTCAACATGTAGACTGGAGCAGCTGGGGATCGACCCACCAGCCTTACGGTTAGAAAATGACCCGCTCTACTTGCAGAACCACAGCGGCCCCCAAAGTTTACAGCACTTGGGATTCCTAGGGCATCTACAAACCATGCTCAATCTTCCTCGGCTTCCAAGATCAAACCACATCAGAAGTGCTCGGGGTTGTATAGGCATAAGCCATTATGTAAACGTAATTTCTAAGAAACAGAGTTGTGCATCTGATATGTGTGTCCAGTGTAGACCGTTGCGTTAGGTGCCAGTCTGTTCCACCCGGGTGAACAGAGAAGAGAGGCCGGCTGAGGAATGTCCTGCTGACCCCACAGACAGGAGACACAAACAGAAGCCAAAAGGGCCACAGGGGGTGGTGATGGGACAACAGGGTCCAAGCATGTGCGTGTGTGTGTCCATGCATAACAGTGTGAAATTGTGAGAGAAAGAAAGTGCATGTTTGTGTGTAGGCAAATGTTTACCCATGCATATCGATGTGTAAAGGGGTAGAGGGAGCAAGGGAGAGGAGGCTGGGAGTGAAAGAAAGAGAGGGAGTGTGTGCAGGGGGTGTGGGGGTCAGCACTTGCACCCTTTGAGCATTGTCTCCCTCCCTGGCAATATAAAAGCATCATAACCCTTTGAGCCCAGACATATTTAGAAACCAGATAAAAGCACTTTTGACAAACTAGATACACGTCAGTCACAAAGCCCGGGGTCAAGCGCAACAAATTAACAACCCTCTTTTTGATGGGAGGTGAGGGTGAAGGGTGGGAGGGTGGTGACAGGGTAAAGCTGGACTGTTGGAGCCCAGAGCCAAATGCCTCCACATTCCCAGAGCGGGGATGAGGGCTGTTCTCTTGCATTCATGTGTAATTGGTCTGAGAGGCTGAGGTATATTCTGACCTGCTTTTGTTTGTAAGTCAGTGTAAGAGTTGTAAGACTTGCCTACCGTAACACTAACAAAAGCTAAGACAGCTATTATAAAAGGCAAGAATTTTATTTATTTGTCAGTCACGTACCATACATTAAAACTGCATCTTTTTAAAATTCTGAGCATTTTATAGGGAAGCTTTTACATTTAGCTAGCAAATTTTTAAAAAATTTGAATGTTGAGAAAACCAATTATTTTTTCAGAATTTAATTCAGAATGGTAATATGAATTAAATTTAAAGTGAAATTCTTCTAGCCTTTTTTTGTTTTAAATTTGATGATTTTTGGCATATGGATTATGAAAATCAGAAATTCAGTATCACAAATTACTAATCTCTTTCCCAAGATCAATCTAAAAAGGATTTGTAGTGCAGAAATGTTCAAATTTTGAAAAGTATGTTCATTTAAGCACTCAATACTTGGCTCGGATTCCTTGTCCAAGGTGTCGGTGATAGCAGCCTTTAGCTCGTCTCTAGTTTTGGGTTGGTTGTTTCATCTTCATCATCTTCCTATAGGTCAGGTGAGCTGGCTGGCCAATCAAACACAGTAGTAACATAGTCATTAAACCATTTAGTAGTAGTATTGGCAATGTGGGCAGGTGTTCAGTCCTGCTAAAAAAAGAAATTTACAGATTTATGCATAAAATTCTCTAAAATCTCCTGGTAGAGGATTTTGAAATTGATGAAACACAGTGGACCAATACCATCAACACCAGCAGATGACATAGTATCCCAAATCATCACAGACTGTAAAAACTTCACACTGGACTTCAAACACCTTGGATTCTGTGCTTCTCAACTCTTCCTTCATACTCTAGGACCTTGGTTTCCAAATGGTATTGACTTAAATCTGAAAAGAGAACTTTCGACCATTAATTAACAGTGTAATTCTTTTTCTCCTTAGCCCAGGTGAGATGCTTTTGATGCTGCCTTTGGTTCAGGGGTGGTTTGATTTTAAGAATGCAAAAGTAGTAGGTCCTTTCCTGGACCTGTCTGTGCATAGTGGCTCTTGATGCAGTCACACCAGCCTCAGTCAACTCCTTGTGAAGCTCTCCCAAGTTCTTGAATCAACTTTTCTTGAAAATCCTCTGAAGGCTGTGGTCATTCCTGTGTATGCTTGTGTATCTTTTCCTACCGCACTGTTCCCCTCAGCTTTGCATTAATACGCTTCAACATGGCACTCATAGCACAGCCAGGCTTTCACACAATGACCTTCTGTGCCTTACCCTTCTTGTAGAGGGTGTCTGGACAACTGTCAAGTCAGCAGTCTTCCCCGTGATTGTGGTTTCATCTACTGAATTTACAGCTTTTTCTGTTACATCACATTACAGTGACAATTTTTACTGATAACAGAAATCAAGCCAATTCCTACTTCAAAAAAGTTGTGATTTTTATAGACTGAGCAAACTTTATTGAAATTAGTGTACCTTCGGCTGCTCCCTTGTATTTTCCTTAAGGGGTCGCCACAGCGGATTAAATATTTATCAGATAATTAATTGTTAAAGTATGCTTCTGAAATTTTTACATTATGTTCTAAAAACATCTTTTCTCACTTGGTAAGAAAAATTTACACTGCAGCTATCGTGTGGCAAGTTGTGGTGTCTGATGACTAAATTACTTGTATTTTAACAGCTGAACACATGTCTCAGTTATTCATCATTGCCAAGAGCAAGACGGCCAGACTAGACCTTGCCAGAAAACATCTAACAGAGTCTAGTCTGTCCTGGAATAAAGCTTCTTTGGACAGATGAAACCCAGATTAACTTCTAAAGGAATAATGGGGTCCCAAACACAGTGGAGGCAATGTTGTAGCATAAGCATGTATGGCTGCCAGTAGAACTGGTTCACTAGTGTTTATGATGATATGTTACTTTTTAGCTTTCATTTTATAAATTAGTGTCTCCTTGTATTATTGATTCAAATATACTGTATATACACATTTCAGGTATAACATTATGATCACCTCCCTAATATCTTGTTGGTACCCCTTTTGCTGCCCCTAGACCTACATTTACCTACTATTTCAGGTCAAAATTGCTGTTTTGAAAAAGCTTTGTTGTATATAATTAAATTACAGTCACTCATAAAAATACTGGTGACTACAAGGAGGGTAAATCACATTTATATAAATTGCTCAAAAAATAAAAGAATTACTTTTTAATCAGAGTATAGCATCAAATCACTTAAACTTCTGGGATATTGATCTAGTCAGGTAATTAGCTGAGGAGGTTGTTAATCAGTTTCAGCTGCATTGGTGTTAATGAAATCAACAACAGGTGCACTAGAGTGGCAACAATGAGACCATCCTCAAAACAGGAATGGTTTTGCAGAGGGAGGCCCCTCACATTTTTCCCTCCTCATCTTTTCTGACTGTTTTTTGACTAGGTTTGCATTTGGTCAGTGTCACTACTGGTACCGTGAGGCAATACCAAGACCTAGACAGAGATTGCGCAGTTAATCCAACTCCTTCAGGATGTCACATCAATATGTATCATTGCCAGAAGATTTGCTGTGTCTCCCAGCACCGTCTCAAAAGCATGGCGTAGGTTCCAGGAGACAAGCAGTTTCTCTAGGAGAGCTGGACTGCACCGTAGAAGGTCCTTAACCCATCAGCAGGACCAGTATCTGCTCCTTTGTGCAAGGAGGAACAGGATGGGCACTGCCAGAGCCCTACAAAATGACCTCCAGGAGACTTCATGAGGATGGCCTGGGGGTCCAATGTCCTCTAGTGGTCCAATGTCCTCTATTGGGCGCTGCTGAGCTCAGTTGGCATGTGCCATGGAATACCAGAATTGGCAGGTCCATCACTGGCGCCCTGTGCTTTTCACAGATGAGAGCAGGTTCACCCTGAGCGCATGTGACAGACATGAAAGCGTCTAAAGAAGACATGGAGAACATTATGCTGCCTGTAAAGACATTCAACATGACCATTTTGGTGGTGGGTCAGTGGTGGTCTGGGGAGCCATATCCATGGAGGGATGCACAGACTTCTAGAGGCTAGGCATCCGCACTCTGACTGCCATTAGGTATCGAAACCCATTGTCAGACCCTACACAGGCTCAGTGGATCCTGGGCTCCTCCTGGGACACGACAATGCCTGGCCTCATGTGGCAAGAGTATGCAGACAGTTCCTGTAGGAAGGAGGAACTGATAGCATTGACTGGCCCCCACGCTCACCTGACCTAAATCCAATAGAACACCTCTGGAATATTATGTTTCAGTTCATCCAACACCAACAGGTTGCACCTGTCTAGTAGCTCAGTCATGCCCTGGTCCAGATCTGGGAGAAGGTCCCCCAGAACACAATCTGTCGTCTCATTAGGAGCATGCTCCAACCTTATCAAGCATACATAAAAGCCATACAAACTACTGAGTACTATTTTGAGTTGCTGCAATTAAAGTTGGGCAAAATGGACTAGCCTGCTGCATCGCTTTGGTTTTCAGGTGTCTTTGACTATTCTAGCTGTCGATTTTTTCAAGGTAATCTGATGAGATTTTACACCATGCTTCCTGGAGCATCTCCCACAAGATGGATTAACTTGATGGAGTCTTCCTCCATACCATATGGTGAAGCTGATCCCATAACAGCTCATTAAGGGTTCAGATCCAGAGACTGTGCTGGCTGCTCCATTACAGTCCATTACAATTTTGGCTAACTGCTTATACTTTAAATATTGCTGAAATATTTTGGAGGTGTGTTTTGGGTTGTTATCCTGTTGTTACATGGGGTTGCAAAATCTTATGGTAGCTTTTCTTCCTCAAGGTGCCTCCCACTCAGTACAAATCTCCCATATTACTACCTCCAAAGTGCACCCAGACCATCACGCTGCCTCCACCATGCTTGACTGATGGTATCGAGCACTGTTCTTGCATCTTTATTCTGCACTTCACAAATGTTCTTCTGTTTGATCCGAAGACCTCAAACTTGAACTCATCTCTCCATAACACCTTCTTCCAGTCTTCCAGTGTCCAGTTTCTGTGCACTTTTGCCCATGTCAGTCTTCATTGGCCAGTCTGAGATATGGCTTTTTCTTGGCAATTCTGCCATTAAGTCCAGATCCCTGAATTCACTATTTCACTGTTGATGCTGACACTGGTGTGTGACGGGTACTATTTAGTGCAGGTGATGACCTGTGAGGCGTTTTTGTCTTGAATTACACACTCAGATATTTGTCTTCTTGCACAGTTGTGCATCTGGGCCTTCCACTCCTTTTTCTGTCCTTGTTAGAGCCAGTTTCTGCTGCTCTCTGAAGGGAGTAGTTAACAGCATGGTAAGAGATTTGAAGTTTCCTCACAATTTCTTGCATTGAATAGCCTTCCGTTCTAAGCACAATAGACTGACAGGTCTCTAAAGAAAATGCTTTCTTCTGGCTATTTTGAGACTGTGAACAAATAAACAACTACTGATGCTTTAGATACTAAACTAACCTAAAAATGCTACGCTCCCTTTTTTGCTCCTTTGTTAGTACAGCGGTTTTCAGCTGTCCAAAACAATTCCTAAAGGATATATTTATACACACACATATGGTTTTGGATTCAAACCTATTTTTTTATTGCAAACCTATTCTATTTCATACATGCTCATGGAGAATGCTCATGGAGTGAGCATGTGTGATCAGAGTTTATTTGTATTATGATGATGGTGGCTGATGTGCAGGCAGCATGTTGATCTGAATGAGGGGGGACGTCATGAACTTTCTTAGTGTTTGATTCAGCGTCCAACAGGGGCACACACACTTTGTGTGTGTGTTAGTGCTGTCCATGTATTTGTTTCAGGTTGTGTGACTAAGTGTGTGTTCACACGCATGAAAAAGCCTTGTGAATGTGTGTTGTGTTTCTTCATGCCTGTAATGCTGAAGTGGCTGGGTTCCCACTGAGTACACAGCTAGTTTGTGTGACCCTGCCACACAGACCCTCAGATAATACAGCCAGCTGATGAGGTTACCCAAACGGTAGCAGAGGCCCAGCATGCTGTTAATGAGAGGTGAAGTGAGGGGGGAGGCACTGATTGGGCAGAGGAGGGTGACTCTTTTTGGTCAGAGGTATGACTTTGTGTGTGTGTTTGTGTGTGTGTTTAGGTGAAATTAGGCGATAGAGGCTCTGACCTTAACAGCTATAATATCAGTGCATGTTCTGACCCCAGATCAGGCCTGGTTGGCACTTCAGACGGGTGAGGAAGCCAAGAGAAACACAGGGGGAGTCATTCTTTGATTGTATGGATGATGCCCCCCACCATTCCTCTTGCTGTGCTGAAGCCCAGTGAGGGGTGAGTAATGTGAGTAATGGAGAGTAATAGGGTCCAGATAGTGAGTGTGACTATAACCCTATTGTATCCTGTGTCAGCAGGGTCAAGGGTCACCCACCGCGCATACTGGTCCCGGCCCCATCCAACCCATTTGGGCCATAAATGAGTTTACCCAACACTAATTACTTGGGGCCTGCCAATGGTCCATGCTGCCTAACAGGGCTGACAGCTGCCTGTTTGTCTCACTTAGACATTCTCATCCCACACCACCACAACCCTGTGCTATTCTAAAAACCCCTATGACCCTTTCCCCAACACACGCACCTCAGTCCTCATCACTCCCATTGAGAGTGCATGTTAGCGATGATACCAGAAGTATCTCTGAGGTACAGCTCTGCTTGGTGCTCATGGACTGCTGCAAGGCCTTTTTATCTAAGGCCTGAATCCTATTAGGTTCGGCTGCACCTCATTCAAGCTGTGAAACGGCCTCAGGACCAATCGTGGTTACCCGTAACATGCGCTGCATCACTTTTCAGAAGACTTCTACAAGCAATTTTTTGTTCTTTGCCCCTGAAAGTATATTCTGGGTCTAGTTTAACTGTGTCAAGCTGCACAGAGAGAAGGGAAAGAAGTCAAACAAAGGAATGGCACTAACTTGACATCTTCCAACATATAACGCGCTATGCAGACTAAACACTCAGATTCTGAAATGGTCCTGTAAGTGTAAAGGATTGAACAATACTGCATCCTCACTATGATTTCACAGACCCACGCCCGTTGTATTCCTGGGGCCCTGTACAGTGAATTTGATTTTTTGTGTCCAGGTTGCTGAAAAGTGGACATTAAGTATGTGATTTACCGTGTTACATTGGTGGCTAAAACGGGGGAAAAAAATCCCTTTATTCAGAAAACCTGTATGCTCTCTTATTCATAAGCTGTCCAATCCAGCAAATGCTAAATGCATAAAATCAGTAAATCAAATCAAATCAAAAACAGTGTGCAGTTTTGGACTTTGGACTTCTACAAGCCAGGAGAGCTATTGCACTATGCTGGAAGAGTATGGACGCTCCTACAATGAAGATGTGGATGAAGGAACTTTCTGAATGTATTGGACTGGAAAGACTAACATACATTGTCAAGGGCAAACGAAAAGACTTTGATAAACTCTGGGAACCATATATAAATATGATGACAAATGAAAGTGTTAGATTTTTATGAAATGATTTGTGAACGCTGTAAAATGTAGCCCCCATTTTCTTTCTTCCTCC
>VUQH01084055.1:0-12403 GCA_015106775.1 Etroplus canarensis
GTGTGAATGTGCATATGAGTATCAGTGTGTAGCTGGAAGTGAATGTCTACCTGGATGTGAATTTACTACTTTAAAATCCAGCATTAAACTAATATTAGATTACTTTCTGCATTACTTCATATGCATATATAGGTTTGTTTGGGTTTTCTTTTCATTTTTTCTTTCCGTAATTATGGAATATTGGAGAAGGGGTAGGATTAAATAAGTTTTACTTCTTCCTACCCCTTTTCAGACATGTTAAACGGGATTTATGTGTAATGTGCATTGTTATGCGTGTGCATGTATATAGGCATGTATGTATATATAGATAGGTGTGTGCACATTGGGTATAGTTTATTTATTTACTTTGTGTACATTCATTGAATAGATTCATTTAATTATATAGATTTATTTACAAGGGGTTCTGTATGTTCAAAATGTGTGTGTATGCACGTGTGTATGGATACATAGATTCATACAAGTGTTAATGTTGTACTGCTTTATACAATGGTTTTGACATGTCTGGAATGAATCAATAAATAAAAAAAATAAAAAAAATTAAACATTTTCCTTGTAATATCCAGAAGTACCATTCATATTTGGGTCAGAGAGCTGAAATTAAACTGCAACCTACTACTCCTCTGGAGGTATATACCTTCCAAATCTATAATGAGTTATTGTGATAGCATCACACCGGTATACGTGGCACTACCACAAGGTCAAAACCAAATTTACGTTCCAACTTTAGTCTGGAAAATTTTGTAGGCTATTAGATTTAGGCCCGAAAATGAAGGCACACGGATGTCTGGTTCTTGCTGGCTTGCATTGTGAGTTACTCCTTGATTCCCACTCCCAATCCTCTGATTTGCCTAACAAGGAAAAAAACTGTCTGAAACAACATTAGTGAGTATTGTGAGGCCTCTTCAGTTTCCTCACAAAACGTTTTAAAATTAGATAAACATCCTACCAGCTCCATCGTGGCCTCTGAGCCGTTGAGGTTCAGGGTGTAGATCCCTTCCTCTGCCCCCAGGATCAGGTGCTGATCTGTGGGAGGGAGAGGAAACACAGGCTGGTGAGACAGAAGAGTAAAAGAGAAGGGTGGAGAATTTACTGTGCTCATCTTTCTGTGACAAAACCTTTGGAAGAAGGGTTCTCCCAGGTTGTGGAACAGTTTATTTTAAGAGGACAGCCATGGAAGATCTTTTTAAAGTAGACCTGAAGAGGGAGAGAGCGAGAGAAGGCGCTAAATTATTCACAATATCCTCTCTGTCACAGACATGATTTCAAACCACAACATGAATCTTACAAAACAAAAATCTACAGCACTCCTACGAAAAGATTACGGCTTTAACGCAAAGGTCAAAGAGGTTTTAAGACCACAGGCTCACAGAGGGGTGACATTTAGAGGAGGAGAGCATAATCAACTTCAGCATAAAACCCACATGTACTGCAAAATCTATGCTTTACTTTCTAGCCACTACCTCTTCAAAGTAAACCTAAATTTATAGTTGCAAACAATAAATTGATGGGATTATTTGTTTACTATATGAAAAATACTGCATGTGGGTGTTTGTATTTGCACATAAATGAACCTTTTAACTATTTTTATTTTGTACTATGCTTTGTATTCATTTCATATATTATTTCATACATTTATTTTTAAAAGTAACACAAAAATGTGTTGGTTTTTTTTTTTTTTGAACACTTTTTTCTGGTTTCTATTAAAAGATGACGTATTATGATCATGTCCAGCTCCACATTTTTATCCTTGGACAAGAATTCAAGTATTCTTCTACAGTAGATTTAAATGTTATAAACTTACAGTGTGACTTGATAAGTTCCAGAGTTCTTGCACAGATGCAACTGTGAGGTTGCTAATGGACCAGCAGAATCAGTAGCAATTGTTCTACTGGATTCGTGGCCTCTACACGTCCACCTCGCGTGAACAGGCATGACGGAAACAGCCAAGGGGACAAGGAGTACAACCAATAGCTGGAGTCAAATTACTCCAACGTATTTTTAGAACGTTTCTTTGTTTTCTGTCTCTGTATAAAAGCAACATTGAACCCATAAAGCTCCAGCTGCCCTCAAATGGCGTCAGTAAGCTTGCTTTCCATTTCTGATTGCTGGCACCATCAGAAGTTCAAGTTGAAAGACTTGTGTATGCTGTATGCATGCATCGTAAGCTGTGAAGTCTGTTTGCATGGATTTCCTATGTAATCTCACCACACGAAAACTTCATGTTTGCTGTGAACGCATCATAACATTTTAAAATAAACGTGAAAAAAGAGACAACCTTAAATAACTTGGTCTGCTTTAGAAAAAGCAAACACCAGAACGTCAGTGATGTGGCAGCTCTCCAGCTCATGATCCATCACAGTTCACAGATTATTGAAATGTGTGACAGAAAGAAAGTGAGACGCTTTCTTGTCATTAGCTGTATTGCTCAGACTAACAAGAATTAAAGTTTACTGTCAAGGAGGCTCACAAACAGTCATATCCAAGTTAATGGTCCTAACGATGCTTAAGATATTATTATACCATAAATAAACCTAATGATAGCATTTATGTATAGATGGCAGAGGGGCACGTGCAAACAGTCATTAAACGATCATTACAACCCAGACGAATGATCTTAGGAGTAACGATTCTTGTGAAAATGGAAAATTGCCCCTAAAATGACAAATATGGCCTTGATCTTGAACATAACTTTGACGAAGACCCATAAAGTGATCACTGTGTATGAGTTTCACTTAAATCTGAACGATACTGTAGAAGAGGCGACTCTTGTGAACTGAGGACAGACGCCTCGTCATGGTATTAGCTCACTGGTTCTTTGGCTAGAGTAGATTAAATTCAATTCAATTTTATTTATATATAAAATCTGTAAGATTTTATTTTTTTGGACATTTTTGCTTTTATTAAACAGGAAGGTGGAAAAGAGTGACAGGGGATGATATGCAGGGAATAACCTGGAGCAGACTTGAACCCAGGCCCCTGCAAGAAGACTACAGCCTTAGGTACGTGGGTTGCCTGCTCAACCATGTGAGCTATCATGGTGCCCCTGCAAAGCATGAATCTTTCTGGATAAGATTTTTTTTTCTTCATCTTTAACGAACAATCTGAAAACTTGCAGCAAATTTAAATTTAAAAACTTTTCAGTGACCTGCAGAAACCCCTGAAATCCAGTTTAATTTCGATGCTCTTCTATAAAGATCCAACTTCTAAATTTTAGGCTTAAGATGTTCAAATCAGTACAGACACAGCTGACTTTATATTGTTCATATTTTCCCTCAAGTAAGCAACGGAAAACATAAAACGCATCTCAGACACTCGACAGAGCAGCCGAAGGGCGGGGAGGAGAAACTCACGGGAGGTTTCTTCTGGATGGGGCTGGCACACTCAGCAGGTTGCTGCGAACAAAAAGAAAAATATGACAATGACTGCGTGAGGACACGCTGTGAATTAGCACAGAAGATGTGGATAATCAGAGAGGAACTGGAAGGATGCATGGCTCATTTTTCTCAAAGACCTTCAGAAAAACAGGCTTCTGTTAAGCTATTAGTGAATTTTCTCTTTCTCAAAGAGGGTCGTTTGTTCTGGTTCTGACAATATTTCGATGTCTTTTACACAGGAGAATCACAAAGTTGCAAAGCACGGAAAAAATATAATCCTTTTAATAAATTTCATCTTTCTTCTACCTTAGATGGAGTCGGCCGTCTGCGTATGCCTTTAGGGGGGAGTTCAGGAGGAAGGAGGTCTGTTGGGGTGTCACTGCACCTGAGAGTTAAGGATGTAGGGTCTGGAAAACACACACACACACACACACACACACACACACACACACACACACAAAACAAAACAATAAGAAAAGAGCGTGATCTACGTCATAGTGCTCTTTTTTTCAGTTATTCAGCTTATTCTAAAAAGTCGTTAACCTGATTTTACGTTTGGCTCAAGCTGATATTCTTTTCATTCTTTCAGGCTTCTTCCAGTTCTTACTTTTAAAGCCACGATTTTCCTCTTTTTCAGTTAAAAAAGACGTTTTACTGAAAAATGGAAACGAAGCGTCAGTATTCTCCAGTATGAAGGTGAGCTCACCTGAGTGTCGTGTGGTTCGTGGTTGGGGTACGGGCCGGGTGTGCGTTCCACTGGAGGTCCTCACAAGCAGAGTGGGGGCGCACAGAGACCCATGTTTTCTTGCTCGCTCTTCCTCCCAAGCTATGCTTTCCTCCGAGCTGGTTCGTGCTTTGGGCTGCATCGAAAAACAGGCAGGAAGAGCAAAATCATTCTGCTGCACTTTCATTTTACGTCATTTAAAGTGATCGTGTTTAAGTGGACATATTAGGCTCACTTCCATGTTTATATTTGTATTCTCCAACACTACTTTGCATGATTTAATTCAGAATAATCCTTATTTAGGAATTAAGAAAAGGCATGATAAGTCCATTTTCAAAAGACAGAGCAGAAAGAGATCTGATGTTGTGATCTGCATTGCAACTGTTCCTGTGCAAACTTTTAGCCATTTTGAATGTTCAGATTCTAATTTTTGTTGTTAAATATCTTTTTCTTCCTTTGGCTGCTCCTTTTAGGGCTCGTCACAGCAGATCCTGTGCCTCCACCTCACCCTATCCCTTGCATCCTGCTCTGTCACACCAACCAACCCTCTGCATGTCCTCCTTCACTACATCCATCAACCTTCTCTGTGGTCTTCCTCTTTTCCTCCTGCCTGGCAGCTCCATCCTCAACATCCTTTGTCCAATATGTCCACTATCCCTCCTCTGAACATGTCCAAACCATCTCAGCCTTGCTTCTGACTTTCTCTCCAAATCTGAGCTTTCCCTCTGACAAACTAATTTCTAATCCTGATCACTCCCAGAGAAAACCTCAGTATCTTCAACTCGGAGACCCAGAGACAGCCACAGAAGGACAAGCTCTTCAAGACGATGAGCAAAATAAAAAGAAACATCTCAAAAACTTTAAAAAGGTAACAAGAAGAACTGGTTCTGTTTCAAAGATGCTCACAATAAATATCAGTTTTCTTTGAAATAAAAACTTGTAGTGCATAAAACCTTTGCACAGCGCTGCAAATCTGTCCGTTCTTTAGTCCTGACAGGCTTCAAAATTTCCACATAAGGAGAGAAAATGAACAAACTGAGTAATGCCTTTAGCATTACCAAGATAAACAACGGATATTAACCTGGTAACGACAAGCATGTCATATTTGATACATAGGTTTTTGAGACTTTACATCATCAGGGTGATTTTTTTTCTTGAAAAACCTGACGTATACAATCAGACACATGTTCCTGTAGTGTATGGTTTACACATTCGCCTTACAAGCGAAAGGTGTCTGGATTGTTTAGAGGTGGGGGCACAAGCCCCTCTCACCATGGATGGTTGTGTCAGGAAGGACATCCAGTGTAAAATGCGTACTAATCCGCTGTGGTGAACCTTTGGGGAGAATACAAGGGAGCAGCCAATGGTACATACAATCTGACACATGCAGTGCATGGGTAATCCACCAGGGATCAGTAATTCATGCACCAAAGGGGCATATACTTAAGGATTTTTTTTTTTTTTTTTTTTAATTGTTAAAAAATTTTCTTTAAAATTTAAAAAAAATTTAAAGTTTAGTGGATTAAAAGTGTTGTTTTATATGTTTTTGTTTGTTTAAAATAAACAAACTGTGAGTACTAAATTGCACAAAGAGCAGAATGTAGTAAAAATTATACAAATTAAAAATGATATTTTATTTGATTATTTAATTTCTTTGTTTAATTTGTTCAATAAACAAGGGTTAATACACAATCCAGTTTCAAAAGATTAGAATTTTCTGGCAATTATTTAATGGTTCAGGCTTTATAGAGTTAATAGTTACACATATCCAACTAATATTCATAGTCATACTAATATACTAATACCTTTTTATTTATATAATAAATAGAAATGAAAAAAGTCCAAGGTCTTTAAGTGAAATTAGGTTTTAAAATTGACCCTTTACATTGTTATTTTACAGTCAAAAAACATGAATGAGTGTGAAGTTTTTTGTTTACTGTCCAGGGAATATTCACCTTTGGAGGAAGAGGAGGTGGCGTTTCATTAGGCGACATTGGGAACCTGTTGGCAGAGAGAGTGTCAGTTGAGGCTGCTGTGTTAATGATGGAAACACACATGAAGAGAGATGTTGTTTATTCAGCTTACCCGGTGGGCTGCATGGTAGGGCTGAGGATGACAACAGACAGAGAGAGACAGTGTCAGTGCAGTCTACTGAAATCATTATGATAATCACTTGTCTACAGCGATAAAAACATGACTTCAAAAGGGTCTGAAAAGTGCCATCATTAGGCCTTTTTTTTCCCACCGCAGGAGCTATTGGGTGGACCTCCACTGTAAGACTTCTTACAGGGCTGATTTTTGGAGATAAACAAGCACCTGTGCTGGGTGGGGCTTGATGCTGATCCATTAAACTCAGAGAAAATAAAACCGCAATAAACGCCACTTTTCAAAGAATCTGGGCCTTTCCAAAAGCCAGATGAAGAACAGCAGAACAAACGGGAGTCTACAAATAATGATTTTTTTTTTTTGGCCTATCATGCCACCGATGAAGTCCAGAGAGTTTTCACAGAAGATGAGCAGCAGTGGTCAAGCAACAAAGAAAGTAGGTTATGTGGGAGGGCAGCTCAGGTGAAACTTTTGTTTACAGTGGTTATGTTTTAAAGCACTGATAAACTGACCCACACATCCATAACCCTGTACGAAGATGCTGCTTGTAAGTGAAGAGCGGCTGTCGAGCCAACCGGCAGCTCCGACACAGACAGAGAACAGAAAGAAAAGAGATGGAGACAACTGAGTGCATTCTATTTAAACCAGCTGTCTCTACTTCAGTGGGCTACTTAAAAAAAACTCTTTGCAGGTCTTCACCGCAGTGGAAACACAGATGAATGACAGTGTGAAGAAATCTTTTAGCTCTATGAGAGAAAACACTGTGGCATTTTCCTTTTCAATTTGGGGAAACTGCGTGATGTTTCTTACATGTCCACATCATCGTAGTCATCGTCTGAGTCTGTGTCCTGATCCCTGATGGAGAAAAAGAAAAAAGGGGTTCAGTATTTTAATCAGATACTCGCTTTAAATGAGACCGGAGCCGATCTGTGATCTGCTTACCCAGGTGGGCTCTTGCTGCTGTCGGATGTACCCACTGATGGCCTTAACTGTAAGAAAATAAATCAAAGTACCAACATTTGTTACAATACATTGTTATAATGTGCAAATGTCTAGATGTACAAAAAAAACCACAAGGCAATGGAAGAAACTAGAAAACACAGGATCCAGCAGTCACATAATTGTTTCAAGTTCATGTTTTCGTTCACTTGATGGAGAAGATTACAGTTCAAAATGAGGACATTTTGTCTCTCATTAAAAAAATGAGGCTTCATGTACACACAGATGAGTCCTGTAAAGCTTGTTGACATTTACAGGATCAAACTCAGAGGGACTTTAATGTATTTTTGTGTAACTTCGATCTGGGTTTAGGAAATACACATTCGTCACTGGCTGTGTCCTGTATATGCACTGATATATGTGTTTATGGACTCCAAGTATATACCGTATGTACTGTGGGGTCATAAAGTCTGAGACTAACACTGAAAATCTGACAAGCCTGGAAATAATCAGACATTAGAACAATGCACAGTAAATAGCCCTTTACAGGGCTATTTACTGTGCAATCATGCATTGTTCATAGGTCAAAATCAAATTTAAGATAATCTATCATACAATTGTTTTGACAGCTGAAGTCTTCTAGCTTTTGTTTGTAGGCTGTGTGGACATGCAAACTCCACACAGAGGGGCCTAAGCTGGGCAGCTGCTGGATTTGAACCTGGACCCTCTTGCTGTGAGGCGACAGTGCTAACGACTGCTCCACCGTACTGCGCTGCTCTTCTAGTAACTTTTTAAAATGTATTTTTATTTGTAAACAATGACCAGCCCATGGAACGAGAAGCCTGGATGTGCTTTGGGGCTGAAATTTTGGCTGTTGTCTCTAGAAGTCATCAGATAACAGCCGAAGGGTTCCCAGATTGGTATTTTAGTCACACTGCTCTGGAGGAGTCTCCTTATATATGTTAAAAGATCCATATATAAATACACTCAAAGTGTTTTTAACAATGTATATTTAGAATTTATATCCATTTGTGTATATTCATACATACATGTGATGGATATATCAGAATACTTTATTAATCCCACGGGGGAAACTGCCTGTATTACAGATCCTTTATTTGAGTGAGTGTTTTTATACTTCAAATATTCTGTTCCTTCAGATAAGGTACTTTCTAACCAGCTGAAGACATGACTAAGTATGATGCAGACAGGGTACTCATCATGTTACAGAGGTTTAACCCATTTCCAAACTTTCCCATAGAAAAGGAGAGCCCTTAAGTAAAAATCCATACCGCACGAGTCTACGTAATCATCTGTAATATAAACTTACCGTTAAATTTGGTGAGTCAGTCTTCATGGGTCTCTGAGTATAGATCTGTTCCACTGAGCAAAAAACATTCAACACGTTACCATTTTATTTTTCCACAATATTCAGAGAAATGTAAAAAAAAACAACAGCAACAGAATAACAAATATGTCATGACAGCAGAGTGAGTAAAACAGTGGAAACAGTGTCTCTGCACACAGACAGAAAGCACATGCTATAAAGATATTTAATATGTCCCAAAAGGATGGTTGATTTTGTATGTCTGTTAGCAGGATTCCTCAAAAATTCATGGATGGATTTGCATGATTTTTTTATTTTATTTCTTTTTTTTTTACCAGAGGTGGCCTTGGCCAAACTCAGAAGTTTTTAAGTTTTGGATTCAATCCAGATCTGGATCTGGGAATAGTTGGAGAAATTCTTGAATATTTTTAAATGCAGGGCAAAACTGCACTTTTGGTGTTACTGTAATGATCCCTGGATGATCTCAGGGTTTTGAGTTTTTGGAAGCTGAGAATTCTTGTTTATTATTTAGCATTTTCTGCCTGGTGACTCTATGGCTTCCTTATTCTTTGTATTGTTTTAGTTTTGATCATTTACTCAGTTTCCAGAGCCTTAGTCCTGGTTGTATTTTATTTTTTAAGTTATCGGTTTCAGTTAGAGAGTTTTATTAATCCCCTCTTTACCATCATCCTGTGTTGTCAGCTCTGTTATCAGGGATGGTTAATGTTCATTTCCTGTTACTTTGGTTATCAGGTGTCTCCTGCCTCTTGTTTAAAGTTTATCTTCTCCCCTGTCTGATTCTCTTGATAGTCTTCACCCACAGCTCATTACCCTCCTGTTTCCACTTCCTGACTACCTGTGTGTGTATATAGTGCTGCTCTCACCTTGGTCTTTATCTTAGAGTCTATCTAGATACCGTGTAGAAGAGGCACTCAACTCTGTTTATCTTAATTACATGCAGGCTGCCTGGTCTTAGTGAAATGTAAGAACATAGAAAATGCCTGCACTCACTGATGAGTGCACGTCACAATATTATTATGATGAGTAAAAACACAAATGCGGTTTAGCTACAAGCCGTCATCAGCACAAGAGACATGCTTTTGTTACAAAGGGAAGCATATTGGATTCATGCACTACAAACTGAAAGCCATAAAGGTTAAAACAAATAACTACTGTCGAGATCCTCTTTATAATTATGTTCAACTCCCATTATATGGATCTTTTTCACTCTTTATATATCATGTGAAGCTATTTCAATTAAAATTCGGATGGACTCATTTTCTAGAGATTTTGTAAATAGGTTGTGTAATATTGCAAAGGTCTTATCCCGACAACATTGTGGTTGATTTTATGCTGTTAATTTTTTCTTCACTCCGTCATGTAGATTACTTTGTTATTGTGGTTAATGAGACATCATTCTTCATGTTATTTTTTTCCATACACTGCCTTCCATGGCAGTTCTTTGTGTCTGTTTACCCTTCTGGATTTTATGTTTTAATATTGTCTCAGCCTTTCATAAATATAGCTCGCCTTGTGTTCTGCACCCCCTGTTCACATCTGGAGCTACTCGTTCATCTACACTCCTCATAACTTCACAAATACATAGAAAAACATACTTTCACCAAGGCTGAACAGCCCTATCTCACAATGTTGAAGAAAAAAAAATCCTGGCTCCAGATCCAGCTTAAAGCTGAGAGTTAATCAGTTCAGAGTTGCATCAAACTATTGATAAAGTCTTTGCGCAATCTGTCTCTAACTTTTTGTCTAACCCAGCAAACAAAACACATGTTCTCCAAAGAGGTCATGTGTTTTCAGCCATGGTGGAGGTGTATGGTCTTGGACTGCTCTTGTTTTGCTAATGCACAGTCCATTTATGTACTCAGCTCACAGTTGCAACAGTAAATGTGTTATCTTCCTTTGGTAGATTAAGACACGTCCCCAGTTTAGGTGTAATAACGAGCCGAACCTTTTGGTTAAAGAAGAAATTGTTGCCGGTATTGAATACTTGGTGAAACACATTGATGTAAAACAGTTTAAGTGTAAGTTAGTTTGTTTTCTTACAGCTTATGTCAGAGCTGGTCCTTTCTGCCTTGTTGTGTTTATTGATGGACTGGATCCTCCTTAAAGATCCAGGAACTGTCACCTAAAATCGACATCAAACCATACGGTTAACACAATAACACATAAAATATAACGTCCAAGGCTTGAATCATTAGACACTGATTTTTCTTTTATAGAGCGCTTCATCTCAGGTGTAAGTAAGAATCCGACCTCCATCTCTTCATCGTCTGCCACCAGGCAGCTCTTCAGTTTCTCAGGGTGTCGGTACTTCTCCAGCAGGTCCAGGGTCAGCTCCTGTTTCAGGCACTGCTGAGTCAAAAATACATGCTGCAGAGAGGAGAGAAAGGCAGAACGGACAGAAGGAGAAACACGAGCACATGAGTTTGCAGAAACGGCAACTGGGCAGGAGTGAGATGAAGAAGAAAAGACAGGGTCGGTTCATTTTGTGTATGCAGCCTGCACTGGCTTTGCCACGAGTGGCAGAAGAAGCAGCAGAGGTTGGACGAAGGGACTTCACCCAAGTCAAGTTAAGAGGGTGAGGATCATTTGCATATGTAGCGTGTGTAAAAGCAGAATTGTGTGCTGGAAATTTTCCCTACATAAAGATAAAAATTTTAATGCAAACCCAAACTAAATTTAACACCTTCTAAGGCAGATTATTAATGCATTTTAAGCCTTTTTAAGGGCATTTGGACACCCTGTGGTCAGTTTGATGCAGAAATTCCACAAAATAAACCCAAATATGTGAATGAGCGTTACTGACTGTGAGCATCTTAGAGGCGCTGGGTCTCTTCTTGGGGTTCCTCACCAGCATGGCCTTCACAAAGTTGTAAAAATTGGACGACCTGAAGACAGGAGACATGTTGGAGCGTGAGAAAATACAGTACATACTGTAATCTGCAGTATGCGTTTTAGAAGTACATGCAGTATTTGTAATGTATTCAGCTCATTATATCAGACATAATTGTTATCCTGGGTTAGCTGCAGTTCAGGTTTATTTATCTGACAAACAGAGCTTTAAACACTGAATATGTGTGATAATTAAAGACAATGCATGCTCTTAGGGGGTTTTAGTTACCATTTCGACTTGTCTTTCAGTTTTGGAGGCTGGTAGCCGCTCTTGGACATGAGAAACAGGACTCTAGAGGAAAAAACAGAGTCAACCACAGCCACAGTGAATCTCCGAGTATGCGACTGTTATAAAAATACAGAGACTGACTTTTTGCGTGTTTGTTTCATTCAGCCGGCAGCGTGTGTGAGTAACCAGGCGTCAATCTGAATATGTGGGTGTTGGAAACACTCACTGTTTTCTATGAATGTCAGTGTGTACATGCAGCACACTTGGCTGTGCATGTGTCCACATGCTTGCTGATGCACCAAGGGGAAACATTTGAGGTGAGAGCTGCTGCATGTTGTGTGTGCACGTTTCCAGACATCTTGAGAAAGCTCTACTGTGCATTTTTAACATAAGTGCGTGACTGCGATGAGATTAGAGCAGCTCACCGTGTGCAATCTTTTCCGGGTCTTTTTATGGAAAATTTTCCTGCCTGCAGCCGATCGATGCGCTCAGATGTTTCAGCGAACTCATTAGAAAGCTGTGGGAGCAGCTTGGTGCTTCTAGTGTAACTTTCTTCAAGCTATAATAAATAAAGTGCAAATCTGTAGTATTTTGACGAGAGCTGATCTGGCCTTATTTAACAAGGTTCACATCTCACATCCGACATGGCAAAACAACAAAACACCATGACTTTATCTTCACACTAATGACTTCCTTTGAACTTGGACTTTTTCAGTCTGCCCTGCTCTGCAAGAAACTGCAGCAGAGATGCAGACATCCTCTCTTTTTTTTTTTTTTTTTTCAAACTGGCACCA
>VUQH01084055.1:12423-40133 GCA_015106775.1 Etroplus canarensis
ACCAGTGAGCTGCACAAGGAAGATTTAACACAGAGCGTTGTTTTCTCATTATGAACAGTATTATGCTCAACGACAGCTTTCATTAAAACTAAATGGCTCCTTCTTTAAAAAGCATTTCTTAGCAATGACAAAAATTAGATAGCGACTTTCATTAAGTCAGGCTTTCTGCTCCAGGATCTGTGAGCCCTCACATAAAAGGGGGTGCTTACACATCGTTTGACTCTTCTTCCACACAAAATAGATCAACTGAGCACCATCTGCTCCAGTCAGAGGCGTTGTAGGAGGAAGAGATGACAACAATCATAAAGGACATTAAAATATCATGTGCAACATTGTCAGTGTAAATAAGACTAGAGAGCAATGCTGCAGAAAATCCTTTATCATGCATGAGCACTTATTTTAGTGGTAAAATAAACATATTAATTCATGTTAATCTATTTGTTTTACAGCTCAGTGCTGTTCAGTGCTGCTGTGTATTTCTAACTTGACAGCTGCATTTTAGAGCTCTGAACTTTAATGTGACACGTTTAAACATTACACGTTACTTGGTGTGTTCAGTTCAGACTCTCTCCCATGGCCTCATATAGGAGGTGTCACTTTTGTTTTTCACCCAATCAAAGTGAAATTCATTTTATTGGTTGAATATTAATTTATATATTCTTATGACGCGCTGGGCATTTCTTGTCCACCCACCTCTTTTCACTCCTCATATATTTGGTTGAGGCCGATGGCTGCCCCTCCCTGAGCCTGGTTCTGCCGGAGGTCTCTTCCTGTTAAAAGGGAGTTCTTCCTTCCCACAGTCACCAAGTGCTTGCTCATAGGGGATTGCCTGATTGTTGGGGTTTTCTCTCTAATACTGTAGGGTCTTTACCTTACAGTGTGAAGCGCCTTGAGATGACTTTTGTTGTGAATTGGCACTATATAAATAAATTGAATTGATTTGAATATTGTCGGTGATAAACAGCCTACAAACATAACTGATCAATTATATCATCTTAATTTACATATACATACTTATAAAGATATAAACATTTATACATTTTTGGAATACAAAAATTCAAAATACAAAAACTCCAACATAGTAGAGGATCTATAAAGCCCTCAAAGAGTACTGTAAATAAAATCCAAAAAAAGCCAAAAGTGTGGCACTTCTAGCTGATTTTAAACATAACCTGCTCCTGACCAAGTTATGTGTGCAGCATAAGTGACCTCAGTGATTTAGCCAGGTAAAAAGAGAGCCACCTTGGTGACACTGAAAACTCAACACAGCTCGCTGACCCATTAATCACGCTTCGTAGCACACCCTCAGGTCATTTCGGTTTGTCTGCTCCACCCATCCACACACTACATGCATTACCGATTAACTGATTATACATTTAACTTTTGCCGTCTTAAATAAATGTACTGTTCGTATAAGTCAAGAATGGTGACCATATTTGTCCTTCTCTTTGAGTTGGAGAGATGAAATATGTCTATTGCAATCTGACTTTTTGATTTGAATTCAGTTTTCAGTTCGTTTCAAGAGTGAGTTTACGCATTTCAGTTTGGTTTTTATTTTCTCAAAAATTTTAACTTTACTTTCGGTCTTAGTTTTAGTGTTTTTAATTATTATAATGTGGACAGTATTTGCCATGGGCAAAAGTTAAGTTCAGAACAGGTGGTACAACACAAGCACAGCACATCGTGATAGCAGTGGACCCTCAGTCACATTGACATCCTGACTCTCAAGAAAGATGAAATGTGATCAAACTGACAAAAACTGAAAGTGAGGACCCATACTCTGTATCTTTATTTTATTTCAGGTAGTTTTGTCGGTACACAACAGTGTTTCTAGTTTCTTTATTATAATTTTAGTAAATTAAAATGTTCTTTCTGCCTAGTTACAAGTTTTAGCTTAGTTTTAATTAACTAGAACAACCTTGGTGTTTGCAGGATCCCACTTTCAGAGACCTTTGCTGACTTCTGATCACTTCCATGACTATGAAACTCAGGCTGAAAGGATGCTGGTGACCTCAGTGTGGCAGCTGAGAGAGGGTTCATCCTTCAGGATAAAATAAAACTGGATATGAAACTTTGCCTGTTGTAAACAAAAACTAAACACATCCTCTCTTGATGCACTGAATATTACAAATACACTCAGGTAGGCATAATGAACTTGGTGTTTTAGTGCCCCTGCTGCAAATCATCCATCCATCCATCCATCCATCTTCTGACACCTGAACCTCCCTCTGCCTGACCACCTCCTCCAGTTCTTCTGGGGGGGACACCAAGGTTGTCCCAAGCCAGCCAAGAGGTATAATCCCTCCAGAATGCCCTGGGTCTTCTCTGGGGCATCCTCCTGCAGGTGGGACATGCCTAAAACACCTCACCTAGGAGGCACCTGGGAGGCATCCTGATCAGATGCCCACCTCAACTGGCTCCTTTCAACATGGAGGATTAGCAGCTCTGAGCACTGAGCTCCTCCCGAATGGCCGAGCTAGAGAAACAGAAATATCTATCTATCTATCTATCTATCTATCTATCTATCTATTGAGTTATTTAAGGGGCAGAATCAGTCGGACACGTGATGAAATCATCAGAATAAGTTCTAAAACTCTTCTGCTCTGAGATTAGATTAATTTAGAAAAGGAACTTCCTCCGTCTTTGCACGTACACATCTCAAGCAGTGGCCTGAAATATTGCTATAACAACAGGAAACATCCTCATTGTGGTTAAATAAATAAAGATGGAGGTTTAAAGCCTCATAATGTGTCCGTGTATAGGCGCAGCAGTGTACACGTGCTCAGGCATGTGAGGTTGTGTCTCTCAGTGTGCATTTACCTCAGTGGGTGGACATCAAACATTGGAGGCTGCAGCTCTGCGAGTTCTATGGCTGTGATGCCCACAGACCAGATGTCACAAAGTTCATTGTAGCCGCCTTTTATCTCCACCGCTGCCACCTCTGGGGCCATCCTGAGGACGGGAGGGAAACGGCAACAAGTGAATTTAACATTGCAAATACAAAACCAAACACAAGCAGAGCTGTAGCCAGAAACTGATTTTTTTTTTCTGTGGCAAAGGAAAGAAAACAGGAAGAGAAAAGAAGTGGAGCAATAAGGCTACAGCTGTCAGATTTACACCACACAATCACTATGACCTTAAGAATTCACATCAGTGACAGTAAAACAGTTAAAAAATGTTAGTTACTGCAGTGTTTTGTGGATTCATGTTTGATGTAGGCGTCACGTAAACCATGTGGGTGCAGGGTGGTGATGGTTGTTGCATATAAAATGAGTAACTGCCATCACCAGAATGTAACAACACCCACGAACAATATAAAGGACAGAAAAAAATAGGCTTTAGAAAGCCTGTACTTCACTCCTATAAATAAAACTATAAAAAGAAACTTGGTGAAAGAGCATCAACAAATGTCAGTAATATATACATTACACAGCGCAGTGACTCACTCTGACCAGCCACAAACTGCAGCCTCACCCTTGAGTCAAAGCGAGGGTACATTAGCGCCTTTTAATGGAATGTCAGACTGTTAGCACCGAGCGGTCGGAAAACAGAGGGGAACGGAAAGGCTGCAGCAAGATCAACAACAACAAATTCGTAATTAAATGAATAATACGGAATTCACTCAACAATGTAACAACAGTCCAACCGAACGTCAGTCCGACTCAAGTGGCTCAAAAATGAAGCAAATGTGCAAGTGTAATTCCTCTAATGGCCACTTGAGGCTGTCCTTTAAGATGAACTAGAACGGAGATTGGACAACTGACTGACGGAAATTTCATGGCCAGGTGAGGCCAGTTCCCTTATTATTCCATGACAAAATAATCAGATAAAATATCTGGAGTTGATTCCAAGTGTTTCACTTGCATTTAGTAGCTGTTTACCAAAACTCTCAATATGAGGTCCAAAGAGACGTTGATGCAAGTGAAGGAAGCCATCATCAGGCTAAAAAATGAAAATAAACCAATCAGAGAAAGAGCATAAACTTTAGGAGTTGCTAAAACAACGGGGAAGATTCTTAAAAAGAAGGAATGCACTGGCCAGCACAGCAAAACCAAAAGGTCTGGATGGTAGCATGGCAGCATGGTGACTAAGTGGTTAGCATTGTTGCCTCACAGCATGAGGGTCCTGGGTTCAAACCCAGGTAAGGCCTTTCTGTGTGGGGTTTGCATGTTCTCCCCATGCTTGTGCAGGTTTTCTCCGGAAGCTCTGGTCAACCAATATGATCTTGTACTTGACAGAAGTAGCAAGATGAATTCTGAAGTATACAGGACTATACTCTTTGCTCAGATTCAGCCAAATGCAGCAGAACTGAATGGAGAAAGAGATGGATAATAACTCAAAGCATACTGCAAAAGGAACCCAAGAGTTTCTCAAGGCAAAGAAATGGGATATTTTTCAATGGCCAAGTGAATCACCTGATTTCAACCCAACAGACCAACTTTTTCAGAAACTGAAGACCCACAAACAAGCAGCAACTGAAGGCAGCTGCAGTAAAGGCCTGGCAGATCATTTCAAGGGAGGAAACCCAGCATTTAGTCTTGTCCATTGGTTCTAGACTTCTGGCACTCACTGATTGCAAAGGATTGTCATTCAAGTATTAATAACAATCCTTAGAATTAAATTATATTAGTATATCCAATTACTTTTGAGCCTCTGAACATGGGGAACTGTGTATAAAAATGACTGTGATTCCACTTAACGCCTTGTCTCTCGTCTCGTCTTGTCTTCTACCGCTTTTCCAGGGCTCGCGGAGACAGCAGTTTGAGCAGAGAAGCCCAGACTTTCCTCTCCCCAGCCACCTCCTCCAGCGCTTCAGGGGGAATACCAAGGTGTTCCCAGGCCAGCTGAGAGACATAGTCTCTCCAGCGTGCTCTGGGTCTTCCCCAGTGTCTCCTCCCAGAGGGACGTGCCCGAAACACCTCCAGTGAGAGGCGTCCAGGGGGCATCCTGATCAGATAAACCACCTCAACTGGCTCCTTTGGATGTAGAGGAGCAGCGGGTCTACTCTGAGCCTCTCCCGGATGACTGAGTTCCTCACCCTATCTCTAAGGGTGAGCCCAGCAACCCTGTGGAGAAAGCTCATTTCAGCTGCTTGTATTCTCGATCTCATTCTTTCAGTCATTACCCAAAGTTCATGAATATAGGTGAGGGTAGGAACGTAGCTAGACTGGTAAATTGAAAGCTTTGCCTTAGAGCTCAGCTCCCTCTTCACCACTGAATGCATTTTTTAAATTAAATCACATTTTGACTTCAGTTGTTCCCTTGCATTCTCCCCAAGGGGTCGCCACAGCAGATTAATCTGCATTGGTAATTTGGCAGAGGTTTTACGCCAGATACCCTTCCTGATGCAACCCTCCATGGTGAGAAGGGCTCGTGTCCCCACCTGGTTTGTTTTAAAATGGTGCTGTACAGAGGGAAAAAAGTGTGGTTTTGTCCCAAAACTTATGGACCTATCTATATACAGTGTTACATCCACTGACCTTTTGGCCTCTTCTTAGAGGAGAGCTGCTCTCTCCCTCCCTCTTTGTTTCAGGTCTCGCACACCTGATTGGCCCAGCTGAACGGCATCCTGCTCGTTTGTGGACCTGCATATATAGAGCTGCAGCAGCAAGTGCTCCTGGCCCTTTTTGCTGCCGGGCCCTGGGATGTGTGGATGCTGTGGTTTAGCTGTCCAGCTCTGTCCAGCTCTGTCCTGCCAAGCTGAAATTGTTTGTGTGGTAGTGGATGTGTGGGAAGCTTGGTAGGGGTTCTCTGCCATTTTATTTATGCAAAGTTTTCTCTTGTTTTGTGGCCAGCTAGGGAGCTTAGGCATTGTATTTTTGTTTCAATTGATAGCTTAGTGTTCTTTTAAGTAAGAACAGGGTTTTTCTGTTTTTCTGACCCTGAAGTAATTTTTGCTTCCCTTTATCTTACTTCTTTTCTGTATTATCCTTTATTTTGAATAAATGCAATGGTGCACCCGCACCTCTCCCGTGTGGGGGCATAACAACAATCTATGGCTGTTACGCCCGTACTTCAAACTGTTATTCCAAAGCATCTGGCATGGTTTCACCAGCCTGTAAATGCTGGCAGTCAAGCAAAAATAATTTTAAAAAACGTGCTGTTTGGACCTTACCAATATGGCGTCCCAATGAAGGACATCCTGCGGGCGAGAGTGGCTGTGATCTGAGCTGAGATCCCAAAATCAGCTGCACAATATTGGAAAGAAAACAACACAACCATTAAAACACATTTAACAATGACTTCACTTCCTTTTGTTGCTGTTCAAAATAAGAAGACGTCAAAAATTAACATTAAATGAAACCTCTTATTTTACTGATATCAGAGTAACTGCAAAAAAAGAAAAAACTAACAGGATAATCTTTGACATGTTTGTGCTGCCAGTAAATCAGAAAAAGATCTCACTGATGATTTGATTCTATAGTAATGAGAAGTTCTTTTTTTTTAAGGATACAGCAGAGATATCATTATGAGAACCTTCTCTTTTGCAGTGAGTGACTCATGCTAACCACACCAGTACAGTGCAAAGCAGACAGTGCAAACATCCACCTACCCAACTTGACCTCGCCCTGATCATTGAGGAGGATGTTGGCACCCTGAAAGGAAAATAGTGAGAGATAAAACATCAACACACAAACATCTTCTCATGCATTTACATATCTTTAAGAGCCTTTTATACCCACTCTGTGAGCTTTAGCTGAATACACACAGTGTGGAAATTAAAAAACATGCGCCAAAGCTCAGTCCAAATTCATTCAGTGGACTTTATTTGATGATTTATTGCTAAAGTGATTTAGTTTAATGTTTTTTTTTTTTGCACTAACTTTGGTAAGCGACTGTTTTTTATCTTTTTTTTTTTTTAAATAAACAGCTGGAAAAATATGTTGCTAAGTTCCAACAATTTAAAAAAACCCATGCACCTTATTGAACTGGAATTCTCCAGGACTTTGTTGAACCCAGATGTTCAGAACAAAAAGCAAAACACAAGGAAACAGAAACAAAGATAAAAAAATAAAAACCAAAACCACATGCCACCTTTTGGCTTCCTCACCTTAATATCTCGGTGGATTTTCTTCTGTGCGTGCAGGTAGTCCAGGCCCTGCTCTCACACACACATGCGCACACACACACACACACACACGCGCACACACAATGAGTTTGTCACTAAAATAAACGCCTTTACTCATACCTGCCAATGTTTATGTTTGAAAACATATTCAAATTTCACCCAGCCTTTTCGAAGCGTTGCTGTTAACCCATCAGGATACGACCTTTATGTAAAGTGATACTGGTGACACATTATGTTCAACTGAAGGTGCTGAATATTTTTTCGTGTTGCATTTCGGAGACGGTCCCTGTGCACTCATTTCTCTGCCGGTGGAGACCAGAGTTGTTTGTTCCGTTAAGGGGATGACTTGTGTTACGAAAATTAGTTGTCTGCCTTACTATGGCCGTAAAAAGGCAGTCATTTGTGCTTTAATAACATTACACTGGTGAGTTGATGATCAAGGAGGTTCAGCTCTGTAGATATCTATCCTTTACCAGATCCCTGCAGATATTTTGCTGCTGACGGTCTTTTCTTAACATCTAGTCTCAGCTGAAAAATAGTGCCAATATGAAAGCTGTCCTGACGGTGAAGATGTAATATCACTTCATGGTGATTTTAACAAAGGGAAGTTTGTGCATGAGATGTCTTTAAAATTATCCTTTGATCAAAAAACTTAAAAACTGTGAGAAAAATAAAAAAACTTGTGAAAAGAAAATGTGCTGGGAGGGAGATGCAAACTGAGGACTTCTCAGGCAAAACATGGGCATCGAGTAATACTTGTCTGTATGACTGAAGTGGACTTTAAGTGGCTTTCTAATCCCAACCATATTTATTTGCTTGAAGCTTAGCGTAAGGGCAGCACGGTGGCGGGGCTGTTAGTACTGTCACCTTACAGCGAGGAGGTCCTGGGTTTGACTCAATGAGTAGGCCAGGGCCTGTCTGTGTGGAGTTTGCATGTTCTCCCCGGGTGCTCCAGCTTCCTCCCACAGGCCAAACACATGCATGTTAGGTTAACTGGGAAGTAGGCGTGAATGTGCTCATGAGTGACTGCCTATCTCTGTGATAGCCCTGTCACAGACTAGTGACCTGTCCAGGGTGTACCCCGCCTCTCACCCTATGACAGCTGGGACAGGCTCCAGCACCTCTGCGGCCCTAAATTTGATAAGCGGAAGAAAATAGATGGATAGAGGCTCACTGGACCACCATTCTATGTGGGGACAATATCAACATGTGTCTGAACAGACACGGTTTGCTGACATACTGCAACTAGTTTTGACTGAGTACACGTCAGTGTTTCACCTATGTCTGCTGAGATATGGCTTGACTCACCATTATTCATTTTGAAGTATCTTAACATGTTGCATTCAACTGTCTTCTCAGCCATCACAATGGAAGTGTTGATGAAACAACAGCAGCAAAGACAGCGAGCTAATATAAAGACGATAATGCATTGATAGCTGCAGGTGTGACGGAAAGCTTTGCAAGTCCACACCTACTGTACATGTAGCTGGTTACGGTCACTTGGGGGCAGTGTTAAAAATACGCAGAAATATTGCAACAACTCTCCTTTGTGGGGTTGTGTTTGTTTTTTTGGCAAGAGTTAAGCTAAGCACAAATAAGCTCGAAAAGGTGGGTCAGGAGTCAGCGCCTCACAGCAAGAGTGTACGGGGTCCAAACCCAGGCAGAACCTTTTGGTGTGGATTGGGCATGCTATCCCTAGGGGTTCCAGTTTCTCTCATTTTTGAAAAAAAAAAAAATAACAGATTAATGCTGCCTATCCATGCAGAAGAAGTTCTACATCTCAAGAGTTTAGCTTCCTGGTTAAGTAAAGGGTAATAATAATAAAACATGCAGACACATAATTCAGAATCTAACTCTTTTCCTGTGCAGAGTGCAGTTGCACACATGCCCTATGAATCAGGTTCTGAGTTGCCAGGTTTGTGATGGTTAACTTCAGGCAAACATAAAAACACTTCAGGATGCATCTATATGCATCTAAAAGTCACACAACTTATGGGAGTTTCCCCAGAGAAACAGAAAACATGAGGGCACTGGGAGATGGTCTTATAAATGCAAGAGAAACCCAGCAAAAATTATTGTTGGCAGGTAAGTTTACTTAATATTTTTAGTCAATAAACACTTCAGACATGAAGAGAATACTCAGGAACAGAGATGTGTTTTTAAAATATTAACAGGAAAACATATATTAAAGCTGAGAATGATCACCTGTAGCATCTCCCTGCAGATGTAGGCTATCTGTGGCTCAGACAGGGGACCAGTCACTGTGGAGCACAATGCAGTTATTTATACTGGCACATTAAAAACACAGGACAACACGCACCTGAACCAGAATGTCAATGATGTAGCAGCTCATCCGGCTCATGATCCATCACTATTCACAGGTTATTGTAAAGTGTGAAGTACAGAAATAAAGTGTTAAGTCATTTGTTGGCTGTATTGCGCAAACTAATGACAATTAAAATCCACTGAGGCTTGCAAACAGTCAAGTCCAGGAGAGTCTCTGCAGTGCTCTGAAAAACTAAGGACACATTCTGACTGCCTCAATAGGAGCTAAGAGGGTAAGTAGCAGCCAGGTGCTGCTAATCAAATGCACTCGATTAACTCACTAACCTCAGTTTTGGCAGTTTGCTGGTGTGGTGGATTCAGGTGTGTGATAAAATGCTAAAATCTTCCCAGGAGTGGACATCCCAGCAAATTTGCACCAAGGTCAGACCATGTAATGCTCAGAGAGATTGTAAAAAAAAAACCAAGAGCTACATCTCAGACTCTACAGGGCTTAGTTAGGATGTAAAAGGTTGAAGTTCATGACGGTACAATTAGAAAAGATTAAGTATGGCTTGTTTGGAAGGACTGTCAGGAGAAAGCTTCTTCTTTCTAAAATAAACATGGCAGCAAGGTAGGTCGCAAGGTTGCACCTGAACAAACCACAAGACTTCTGCAGCAATGTCTTTGAAACAGATGAAACCAAAGTGGAGACATTTGGCCATAACGCTCAGCGCCACGATTGGAGAAACTCAAATGTAGCATTTCAGAGTAAACCAACTGTCACGCACAGTGGTGGAGTGGTGATGATTTGTGCTTTTTTTGCAACCATAGAACAGCCTGGGCACCTTGCAGTCATTGACTCCACAATGTACTCCACTGTATATCAAGTATTCCAGAGTCAAATGTGAGGCCAACTGTTCGACAGCTAAAACTTGGCCGAAATTGGGTCATGCAACTGGCCAATGATCCCAGGCACAGCAGCAAATCTACAGCAGAATGGCTGAAAAAGAAAAGAGTCAATCCTAGTCAAAGTCCACACCTTAACCTGATTAGAAAGCTGTGTATTAATGAATGCCCACAAATCTCAATGAACTGAAGCGACTTTGTAAAAAAGAGTGGGCCAAAATTCCTCCACAACAATGTGAGCGACTAATTAAACCATGAGCTTCTACATTTTGGTTTCATTTTGCTAAATATGCAATGACACAGTGTGATATGTCAGGTGTTGTTGTTCGTCTGAGGTCATGTTTACCTAATTATAAGACCTACTGAGCATCAGGTGACATGCAGAACGTTGGGGGTGGAAGAGGATGCTCTTCATGTTGAAAGAGTGGAAGTGGAATATAAACTCCTTTCCGTCTGTCTTTCTACATCATTTGCATTATAAAGGTTGGGCAGTGCCACCTTAATGAGTACACATAAATCCCCTCACCCCAGCAGCAATAGTTTCAGTTACTGGAGATCTTAAAGAGGGATGATGGGACAATTAGACTCAGGAGAAGATCACCTAAACCTCCTACTTCAACTGTTCCTGCATGAAACTATAAAAAATTCTTTTGGATTTAATCAAACAGATAGAAAAAATGCAGGGAAAAAGTGTTATGAACTCATCATACTCTGTTTCCATCTTCAGTCTGACTCAGTGTCATTTGTGCATAGAGAAGCTCACTCACCATGGTAGACATCCTGGAGAGAGCCTCCACCACAGAACTCCATACAGATCCACAGTTTATTAGCTCTAAAGACAGCAGAAGGGAAATCTCTGTGTTAACTGCCATCTCTCAGATTCATAAGAGGGAAAGTAGACAGACGAGGGCATCTCACCTTATGTAGCTGCCATAATATGCCACGATGTTTGGGTGTTTGCAGCTCTTTACGATGATGATTTCCTGCTGAATGATAGAAAAATCGTCCTCTGTGGAGACAGACACAGAAGATGCATTCTTATTATCATCATCACCACAGCAACACCACATAAATATGAACAAAGGTGCAGTCAGAGGGTAGGATTGATGTATTGTTATGAAGCTAACAGCCCTTTGGTTTGTATGTTTTGATAATTTGCTTTTTCTGTTTCACTCAGATTTGCAAAATGGGCTGAAGGTGAGTCATCCTGACTGATTTGATTAGGCCAGGAGCTGATTAGTTTCTGGCTGCACACAGATGGATTTTAATGTCAGATTTCCTTTAGTTCACACAGCCAGCATGGTGTGATCTGCTTCGTCATCTGCCCTACTGTGCATGGTATCATCTTCATCTTAAACAGGCCTGGCATCATGTTGGAGTGGAGGTAGAGGTTAATTTACCTTCCAGGAATGGACAATTCGATTTCTGTACAACCACAGTGAGAGCTTGGTTTGCATTAATGGCAGTAAGTTGGATTCATTCCTGGTGGGTGTTGGGACTCCGCCAGGTCTGCCATTTGTCGGTGATTCTGTTCTTAATTTTTATGGACAGAGTTTCTAGGTGCAAAAACAAGGGCGGAGGATCTCCACATTGGTGGAATCACCTCCAGCTAAGATTACTGGGCTTAGCAGCCAAGCGTGAAGTGGCAGGAATGGCAGCACCTCCAAGTCTGAAGCCATGCTTCTCAGCCTGGTCCAGGGACAAGTTGCTGCCCCAAGTGGAAGGATTTAATTATCCCAGGGTCTTGTTTATAAGTGAGGGGAGGAAGGATTGGTCCAGTGTCTGCAGTGGTCCGAAAACTGCACCAGTCTGTTGTGGTGAAGAGACAGCTGTGTGTAAGAGCAAAGCTGTTGATATAGTGGTTGAGCTAGATTCCTACCCTCACCTATGGTCGCAAGCTCTGAGTTTCTTCTGGCAGGGGTCAGCCTTAAAGAAAAGGAGAAAAGGCCCTGGGGCAGACTGAGGATGTCTTAGTGTCCCCCCAGAAGGGCTGGGGGAGGCAGAGAAAGAGAGAGGGAAGCCCCTCCGACCTAGTCCCAGATAAGCCCAGAAAATGGATGGATGAATGGATGGATGGAGGTGTGGAGGGATGGGTTTTCCCTGGTTCAGAGCAGGCCTTTGGGACTTGGTGGAAAATTTTGGGGTTCATTTAGTCTTACACCCCTTGTCCCAAATTTTTGAAAATCAGTTGCTGGCATCAAATTTCGAATGCTCTGTTTCAGCATGTGACGTGCTGCCTCTGTGCTGTTTTCATTTGCCTGTCAGTCTAAAACCACTTGCAAATCACTTCCTTCTGTTTTATTTGCATTTTCCACAGTGTCCTAATTGCTTTGGAAACGTGGCTTTAAGCTGATACAATCACTTTACTGGCACAATCAACTCGTCTCTCATTTTTACCGGTCAAATTAATCATATTGCCTGGCTGATGGAAAATGGTAAGTGCAATCACAGTGTAGGAGGTACTATGTTTTCTAAATCATAACGAGACAGAAGCCACTAATAACACTACATTAAAAGCAGATTTAAGGTTTTTCACCGGATTTAGCTGAGACAAAACTGAAGTAATGCATACTTCAAATGTGTAATAACAAATGTGTAATAATACTGGTAGTAATTCATTCACATGTAAACATCCTTCATTACAGAAATTCTACAGAAACTAAACTCTAGTTTTAATGCTCAAACACAACGTGTGATATGAAACTGAGAAAGCAGTCATAAGAAGTATTCAGTTATTCCTGATAAAATCAAGTTAAATTGTAAACACTCAGGTAAAATTTTCACCTGGTTCCATCTTGATGACTTTGATGGCTGCCAGCTCTCCATTCTGCTTGTTTCGTGCCTGAAATGATGAAAAAAGACAGCCGAGTTATGATTTTTTTTACACTGTAGTGTGGTAGTCATTTGATTATGGCTTATACTTTGGTGTGCTTGGAGGTTTTTTTCTTTTTTTTTGCTAGCAAGAGCTTCATTTGCATGTTCACTGTCCAGATCAGTGGAGTGCAAGAAACATGCACGCAAGCACACACACACACGAGCACACAAACACACAGAGGCAGAGATGATGACCTTTAAAAGTGTTCCCCAGAGGTGTCACTTCTCTTTGCTTACTTATTTATAAAACAAGCCTTAAAAAAATCTTCTCACATGCACATTTTCTCCAAGTTGAAACACATTCTCAGTCCTACAGCGAAATTAAATGAACCCACACACATATAAATAATGTTCGTCCAACCATCACGATCACACGACAGCACTCTACTATCTGACAAAGAAGTGCCCCGTGATTAAAGCTCTCTTACAATGGTGATCAAATATGGAGCAGAGAAAAGGATATTTCGTGTGACATGAGATGAAAACCCACCAAAAGAGTCTAAGACTGCAAGTCAGACCATTAGCGTTTTTATGTTTGCATTTAAAAGTCCAGAAGCGATAAAAGGGAGCCTTAAGAGAAACTGAGAGTAGACTTTTTTTCACCAAGATGTGTTACTAAGATGTGCGTTAAAGCTACATGTAGCTCTAAAATAGAAGCAGGTCAAAGTCGAATCACTTTTATTTATGAATGCAGTTCAAAATGACATTTGGGCCCAAGTGCTGTACAGCTAGCAGAATAAAAATGCTGCAAATAAATACAACATGAGCAAAAGCAAATGTGCAGATTCAGTCAGGATTAAAAAACAAAGAATAAAAATTGGTTTTTGAACAGGTTTGAAAGAAAAAGTTCAATACTGGGGAAGTCCTGATCTTAAGGAGCTGTTCCACAATTTAGACCTGTGCAAACGCCCAGGGTATTTATCGACAAAATAAAAATGTAAATGTTTTATATTCTGCTCTATTGTTTTTTCTTAGTGTGGCAAAGCACACTGTTTGCTAGGCATGTTCGTGACCACTGATGGACCAGTCGGTTGAATAAATACTGCTTGTATATTTCAGAGCTATTTGAAACATTTATCACATTATTCAATAAACAAAATCGTGCTTTAAACATCGCTGAAATGTGCACTGTGTGTACCATTGCGTACACAGAATGCGAGATTAGTTTGTAGAGTGTAGCCAGCAGCGGTAGCGTTTCTTCTTCTTAGCATGCTAGCTGCTAGCATCCACACCGCTGTGCAGACTTTGGTTACTCATCACTTTGGTAGCATGGTTCTGTGTCAGTTTACTCTGACATAGCCAACACATATTCAATCATTCTCTACATCAAAGAACTGCAGAACCGCTTCTTTCAGCTTCTGTCCCACACTGCTGGTCTAGTTTCCACCGTTAGCTTACATGTTTCCATCTCAGGGTGAGAGACGCTCAGCCCGGCTAGTGAAGGATGGACTCTTAACAGCTTTCATCCAACAGGAGCGTGCCGCTGTACTTTAATAAAAGAGAAATAGTTATTTTAACCAACTAGGAGCGCACATCCCTGCTGTTTATGGTAAAATTTTATCTATTATTTGGAAACATGAATGCCAGCGTGGTTAAATTCTCTGCTATAGTTTGAGTTTGATCCATGTTTACACTTGTAGTTTTTACATCAATATTTGTCAGACTTGCATTCATTTGTTTCTGAAACGTGTTTAATATTTTACACATTAATATCTCTTACGTTTATACTCTTAATTAAACATTTGCCCATGCTGCTAACAGAAATCAAATTAATCACAGAAATTAAATCTTTCATAGTAAGATAGATAGATACTTTAATCATCTCCATAAGAAAATTCAGGAAATTTTAAAGCTAATCATAGCTGCAGGCATCTTAATGAAGTATTCTATAATTTAATTATTATTATTTTAGTATCATCATTACCATAATTTAATTAATGCATCTTTTATATGCATTTCATTATATTTTTGTTATATTTTCCTACTTAATGTGTATTAACTATCATCTTGTGTTTATTTGTGTATTGTGATTTCATATAATTAAATAAACTTTATCTGTGTGGATGTAAAAGCCCAGCTAGAGACAATGGTTGGAAATCAGCAATAGCTATAAATTCTCTATGGAGCACATTAGTTTCATGCTCTGCATTGGTACCATGACAACCTCCACTGTCCTTATCAAATAAATTAAGTTTAAATAAAAAGAGAAAAATAATAATCACATATGAATGAATATCAATAATTTATGAGTCTATGATTTAAAAATGTAAAAAAAAACTGTCTTTAGCATGTGCTCACTATATAAACTATGAGTTCATTGAATTTATAGAAAATGTATAATATTGTGATATATGCCGTTATCATAATATGAGATGGCCTACATGATAGCCATGATGGGATATTTTGGACATACTGCCCAGCACTTCAAGCCCCGCTCTCTGGATCCAAATACAAACTCTGTGATCATGTGGAAATTTAAAATAAAGAGACTCTCACAATGACTTAACAAAAACAAAACCCTCCTAAAATAAATTCAAAACCTGTCTGGGAACCAATGCTACTCACCAAAGCTAATTCTGTGTGCCAGACAAAAAATGTTGAAGAATGAACGCAAAAAACCTTTATGCTATAAATGTAGCAGTGCTATAATTGAAAATGTGTTTTGTGATGTCAGATCATGAAGCCACAGCGACTGGTCCGCTCTGCAATAACTGTTAAAATCATCCCATCTTCGTAAAATTGTTGTAATGTTTAAAGACAGTTTAACCAAAAGCACCGCTCAGGAGTACATCTTGGTCCAAATCAAAGTTTAGATAGACATGTTTTAATTTCCATTATCACACTATTCCTACTTTAGTAAAGACAAGGAGGGATTAATATGAGAAAATCCTGGTATTCAGTAGGGATGAGTGTGACCAGTGGACTACACCATCAAATACTGCTGCTCTCACTGAGCTGCACCAGAAATATTAGGTAATTACTTTGATTTAAATAGTATGCAAAGACTATTAACCGTTGGGTCTAACTGCCACTAGCCAAGGCTGCAGGCCCTCTGTCATGGGAAGTTGTACGCGAGAAAAGGCAGATTACTGCCAGTAACTAATGCAGTGGTTCTCAAACTGTGGGGCGGGCACCCCTGGTTGAGGCGGGGAGCCACTGCAGGAGGGGCATGGCCAACCAGGTGAAAAATATGAAATTAAACTAAGCTGAACAGATGGGATTTTTATATGAAAAAGAAGCAAGCAAACATTTGCTGATAATATGCACTTTTATTTAAGTAAAATTCAGTGTGGATCATTTTTTTATTATTAGAGATTGATTAAAAATTCAGGTGTGTAAAATGTGGATTTTTTTGTGGTGTGGAGCACAAACGTTTCGGCTTCTGAATGCCCAAAAAAGTTTGAGACTCACTGCTCTAACAGCCACTTGAGGCTGGATCCTAAAGAGAGCTGATCGTCACAGTCTCCAGTGGTAAAATGGCCAACTTGACAGCAGAAATAAACATGTTTACAGGCAGTTATAAAAAAAAACAAAAAACTGTTTTGTTCTCTATGGATGGCTAATTCCCCCCCCCCATAACAACTGTACAGTTTAAATACAGTCTGTGACTGCAAGGAAAGAAGGCTGCTTAACCAGACTTATTTGACACTGTGAGCCTTTTTTTTGTCCCAATGTGCCAAACATACCAGTGACATTAAATGCGATTATCAAAGGATGGCTTTAACTGTTTCAAATGGATCATGAATACATAATATATTACAATAATTTTACAAACAATGTTTAACCTCGTCTGTTGGACTGTGCCCAATTCTGACTGTTTTCTGTACTGGTTATGAAACAGGAAAGGTTACCAAAGAAAATCCGGCTGGGAGCAGGATTAGACGCAAAAATCCACCCAGAATGTCAATGACCCCGTAGCCATCCAGCTCACAATCCACCAAATTTCACAGATTATTGTAATGTGCAAAGTGCAGAAAGTGATACGTTTTCTTGTCATTGATTGACTGTTTTGCACAAAGTAATGAGGAAAAAATATCCACTGAGAAGTCAAAGAGGCAAGTGTTTGAGTTCAGGGGTATTGTGACTACACAGTCAAGAGTAACCACGGTCATAAAAAGCATGAAAATATATAAACACACCAACATGTCGTAGCATTGATCACATTACTGATGTTAGCATGATGGTGATAGGAAGGCACTAAGTGATAATTGTGTGCAGGTTTCACAAAAATCTGACCAATACTCAAGGAGGAGAAGCAATTTTTGTGAATTGTGGATGGACAAACGGAGGGGTGATGGACGCCTCGTCATGGCATGAGCTCATTGGTCCTTCGACCAGGTGATTTCAGAACAGGAAAAATGTCATGCATAGGGAAACCAAAGAATAAACACTGTAATACAAAGGAATCAGAAAATGCCTTGGAGGGTGGATAGATAAAAGACAGGTGACAGGGAAATCGCTGAGCAAGTCTTGACCCAGCCCACATTTCTTTACAGTTTGCTCAGAAAATGTAAATAGATGCAACAATTTATTGAAACATGTGGAAACATAAATGGAAATACAGTAAATAAGGCAACAACAGCAAATTTACAGCTTGAAAGTCAATATTTGGTGTGACCAACGTTATGCTTCAACACAGCCTGAACTCTTTTTTGCTGTGCAAGCTTTCCTAAAATTTACTTAAGTAGTCTTCAGGAATAGCTTTTGAGGTTTCTTGAAAGACGTTCCAAAGTGTTTTTTTTAATGTTGACTGCCTTTTCGTTTTGTTCTCTTTCAAGATGATCCCACACGAAAAATTTCAAATTTGGATTCATCACTCTGTAAGACCTGTTGCCACTGATTTCCAGCCCAGTTCTTGTGTAATTTGGTATACCCCAGCATTTTCCCCCTGTTCCTCTTCCTTAAGCATGGCTTCTCGACAGACACCTTTACACTGAGACCATTTCTGATGAGGTTTTAGAGACCAGTAGATGGATCAACTGAAGGGACAGGTGTACCTCTCAGGTTCTGTCAGGTCTTTGCTGTTTTTTACTCTTTTCCTTATGATATGACTTTCGGATGTTGTAGTTTTTATTTAGGCCTGCCACTTCTTTTATCCTCCACTTGTCCAGTTTCCCCAGACTTTTCAAGGACACACTGCGCACCATGCCAAGATATGCCAAGTTTTCAATGAGTAGTTCTTTGGGAATCAACTTGTTGGTTATTCACCCCTTTTAGATGTTTCACCCTTTTATTGTTTTAATAAATTAAATCATGGTCAATATAATTTGAAAAAAAAGAGCTTCTTTCATGTCAAGGTGAAAACTTTACAAACTAATGCCAACTGATTAAAAATATATAAAATCAAATAAATCTTTGCATAAATATTCCTCCTTTTAGGTCAGTATTTAGTAGATGCACCTTTGGCTGCAATCACAGCCCTGAGTCTGTGTGAATATGTCTCAGTCAGGCTGGGACATCTGGACGCTGACATTTTTCTCCATTCTTCCCTGCTAAACAGCTCAAGCTCTGTCAGGTTGCTCAGGAATTGGGTGTGAGCAGCTCTTTTCAAATCCAGCCCCAAATTCTCGATTATATTGAGATCTGAGCTTTGACTTGGCCAATCTAGAGCATTCACCTTGCTGTTATTGAACCATTTCTGTGCAGCTTTTGCTGTATGCTTGAGGTCGTTGTCTTGCTGGAAAATAAATCTTCTCCCAAGCCGTAGTTCTCTTGCAGACCAAGTCAGATTATCCTCCAGGATTTGGTGACATTCTCCTTTACAAGCCTTGCAGCACCTGCTGCTGAGAGGCATCTCCAGCATGATGCTGCCACCACCATGCTTCATGGAGATCATGTGTTTGTGGTGATGCGCAGTGTTTGGTGTTTGCCAAAAATACTATCTCGTCTGATGGCCAAAAAGCATATATTTTGTCTCATCAGACCAAAGAATCTTCTTCCAATTGACCTTGGAGTCTTCCACATGCCTTTGGACAAATTCAAGATTTCATATGAGCTTTTTTCAACAGTGGCATTTGCTTTGCCTCTCTCCCATACAGCTTTGATGTAGAACCTGGGTAACATTTGTTGTATGTACAGTCTCTCCCATCTGAGCCACTGAAGCTTTTAACTCCTTCAGAGTGGTCGTAGGTGTCTTGGTGGCCTCCCTGACCAGACTTCTTCATGCACAGTCAGTCAGTTTCTGAGGACGGCCAGCTACAAGCAGATTTAGACAAATGTCATACTCCTTCCATTTCTTAATGATGGGTTTGACTGAACTCAGTGGGATGTCCCGTGAGTTGAAAACCTTTTTGTAGCATCTCCTGACTTCTATTTTTCAGTGATCTTTTCTCTGAGTTGCTTGGGGTGTTCTTTCATCCTCATGTTGCAATTGTAGCAGGAATATTGATAAACCAGAGGCTGGACCAGACACAGGTGTTTTTATACTACACAATCACAATCACTTGACACACATCAGCTATACTCAGGTGATCTCCATTTCACTAACTGTGACACTGATGGAATCAACTAGCTGGACCTCTGTTGAATTAGGTCAGTCCCTTTAAAGGGGGTGAGTATTTATGCAGACATTTATTTTACACTATATATATTTTTTATTAATTGACATTAATTGGTAAAACTCTGTCTTCACTTTGCCATAAAAGAAGTTTTTTGGGGTGTTTTTGCAAATTCTTGTCAATAAAGCCTAATTATTTTGACCATGATTTCAATTATTGAAGCAATAAAAGGGTGAAACATCCAAGGGGGAAGAATATTTTATATAGGCATTGTAGTTCATGTCTGTCAAACTGTGTTATCTTTGACAGTTTTTGCATACTCACCTAAAGAAATTCAAACAAATGATGTGTTGCTGGCAACAAAGTGCATAAAAATCAAATTTAAAATTGGTTCTTTGCTAAGTTGTCTGTTACGTGTCGACAACACCAGTTCATCTCATGTGCAAGGGGCCTTTTTTGTGCTTGAATGAATTATAGGTCAGTGTTAAGTGGCTTAATCAAAAAACAGTCTCTTGAAAAAGGTCATGTTGAAGGGCTAGACTGAAAATGAGTGAAAAAGCAGGCAATAACCAAAGAAAAACACTGAAAGAGACTGAGAGAACCTGGAGAGCTATTGCTCAAGATCACTTTAAAAATTACAAGATAGTCAAAATATATAGAAATGAGGGGTGGATCGAGATTGGATACTAAATATAGGGAGTGAGTAAATGATTGGGAAAAGGTGTGCCAGTAAATTGGAGGGAAATCTAACAGGAAAAAACAAGAGCCAAGGTTTACACAATAAAATAAGAAGTGATTAAAAAAAGGATTTTTTTTTAATAAGTTAATTTCTTTCTCCTGTTTAACCTGGTAGTAAATTCAGAAACACACTAAAGCTGAGCTTCAGCAGTGCAGGAAAGAAAAGAAAAACACTCACTACACATCTAAAGCAGTTGTGAAGACCAAAGATGGAGACAAAAAAACACTAACCTGGTAGATAAATAAAGAATAACTTCCTTTTTGAGTGGCTACAAACACAAAGATGAATTTAGACTTGTTAATTAGACATGACAACTGCCCGCACTCCCACTGTACTTAGAGGAACAGAAACAGTCATAAGTGTAGTCGGTCAACGATGGCAAAACAGGCTGTACGCAAATGGTGAAACGGAAACTCCACTGCTTCAGAGAGGGAGTTTTAAAAGCAGTGACATGATGACATATGGGTTTTTCGAGGTCACCTCTGCCCAAAGCACTGAATGTTCAAAAGTGATGACAAAATGTTTAACCCAAACCGCTCTCTGTCAACCCAGGAGCGCGGGGTGAGGATTACATCAAAAAATTAATTGTCGCATTACATCATTTGTGTCCTTCGCACTCATTTTGCCACTCTATTGTTATAACAAAACCAGTGAGCATGATGTTTAATGACGCTAATTAAATGACTCTCGTTTTTCGAGACTTGTCGAGAAGGCAGGCAGCGGCCACCTCCACTTCTACAGAGTGAAAATGAGATCTGTCGGAAAATTAACGCCATCGGCAAAAATTGCAATGGAAGCTGACGCTCTGCAGCTGGGAGATATTTAAATGCTGGCGGCGGGCGGTCTGTGCCTCTGAGATTGACATACTGAAATGGCACAGTGGAAAGTCTGGCTGTTGTGGTCGTGGTTGGGGTGGTCACAAACAACTGACAGCTTCATTTGCATTAGATGTGTTCCTTTATTTTTGGCCACGACTGAAATATTACACTGCCATTCGACAAACTAAAACGTTAAAACAAGAACCAAAGTATCAGATGTATCTGGGCACACAGACAGCCTGGATTTTATCTGCAGAGGCTAGACATTTCATTCCCCCATATAACATTTGGTTTGTGGTGCTTGCAGCGCTGACAAGTGTAATTTAAAAACTACAACCACTGAAAACTATATTCTCAGCTGTTAAGGCAGTAACTGAAGTTTTTAAATTGCACACAAACACAGTAATTAAACTACAAGATGTGTATAGATGCATACAGTTTTTAGCTCTTCAGGAGCGTTTTCCTTGCAGCTCTGGCTGGACTAGTGTGGGTCATCAGGACCTTACAAGCCTTTGCTTTACATTATTATTTCTATGTGCAGACGTAGCTTGCTCCTACAGAGCACGGTTAGCAGGCCCACACGAAATCTGCGCCTGCAGAATTCCGCAGATTTTCCGCGGAATCTGAAGAGGCGAGTGTTGCTCGGTAAATGTTTGCCGTTTCCTCCTCTGTGCCGCTGCGGTATGCTGCTGTGACCTTGTTGGGTGTGAAAAGACTGTCCCTAAAACATGTCCTGAGATCTTAATGATGAAATTGAAGGTGTTAAATTCAAAAGCTGGAATAAATTGATATTTATTTCAGCCTGTTGTAATGTCGAGAAAATTGAGGTTGATTTATAGTTTTAACTAAATCAGCATTTTTGCTTGGTAAACAGTGATTATGACTCTTTTTGTTTTACTAATAGTTCGATTTCCTCCCCAAATCACCACAGAAACTTTTTTTAAAATCTGCAGATTCTGATTGGGACTAACAATCAGGTATTTCTTTTAAAAACACTGAGATGATACGAGGTGCTCTGGCCACCTCTGCTAACCTGTATTACTTTTAAACCACTTCCTGGTTAAACAAAGGTCAAGTAATTAAATAAAAAATAAAAAACAAAAACCCCGTACCTCGCTCAGGATCACTGTAATTTTGTAGGACATCACCGTATTTCCTTCAAGTTTTTTCTTTTTAATTTTCCTCCCTGTCAGCACCTTTTCTTTAACTTTTCCCACTCCTCAGTCACGAGCGGTAACCATCGCAGCATTTTCCACACACAGACTTCAAAGTATATTTTGGACCTTTGATTTATTGTTCTTTTTTTACATCCACAAAGGGACAGTCGTCTCTTTGATTTCGAAAGCTCAGTGGCTGCTAACCTAGCTTGGGCCATGCACCTAATGTTTCTGCACTGGCAGTGTGTGCAAGTTGCTGCAGTGGTGGTCAGCGTGGTCTTATCACACAGACTCCAGCTCCACTCTCTTGGCTGCAGCTGCTAATGGTGGTCCTTGTTCAGGTTTGGAGATCCCACCTGAGAGGGACAAGGGCTCTAACCGGGTGGAGAGCTGCTTCATGTGGGGTAAAAAATATCGATACAGTATAGTATCCCAATATTTTGCATGCCAACATTGTATCGATACAGGGATACCAACTATTTAGATCAAATTATATAAGTTGCAAATACAACTACAATAATAAAATCATTTGCTTTTGAGCCCACCAATATATTCTATGCCTATTTTCTAATTATTTAGCTGCTGTAGGGGCTGCATAACTTGTACAAGCTGCACTCAGGATATGACCGAATGTTTAAAAATTATGATATCGTATCGTGGGGTCTCTGGTGATGCCCATCGCTATGTGCTAAGCTCACCAAGACTGCAGAGCAAAACAAATGCTACCTCTGCCAGCTGCAGTCTAATGCTTGATTTATGCTACCGCGGTTGTGTCTGTTTGCACTGGAGTCAATGCAGAGGAGAATGCAACCGATGCAGACATGCCGGCGTGCAGTCCTCCAAAAAAACAAAAAAAAAAAAAAACCCAACTGTGTGTAGTTCGAGGCAGATGATGATTGAAAACTGACTTCCTGAAAAGCAGAGTGGGACACGAAGGGAGCAACAGTGAAATTCCCATTGAAGAGGGAGAAGCCCAAAAAAACCCCATCAAAGATTAAAAAAACATGCTCGATTTCACTTCAGCTCTTTATATGTTATGACTTTAATCTTTGCCGTGGCTGGCTGAAGAAGAGCAGCCCACGGAATGCTTGCTTGTGATACGGCACTTTGGTCTGCAAAGCTGTTGGTGTGCTCTCCGAAGGACCAACACTGCGCTGTAAATCAGCTATTAAGTGGCATACACACAGGAAGAGACTAGCAACCAAAAACCAAAGAGTGTCAGTGAAATTCAGCAATTTGTTGCGAAAATAAGTAGAATAATCACTAGCATCACCGTGTGAGCAGTTAGGCTGAGCTGAACTTCTCTCAGCTTGGAGTTAAAGCGTGAGAGGGTAACCAACACAAGGCATGCCCGCTAGTGACCAACTATGTAAAGGGATACCTGATGAACAATTGCTTTTTATCTAAACTGGCCATAAGGAGGTGGAGTTGGAGTCCATCTGCAGGACAAGAAAGTCAGTGGAACGATTGACTGATTGCATTAATCCATAATTTATTGTTTTCGAAGCATTTTTCCTGAGGCGTACATTAAAAACTGCATTATTTATCAGTGTGCAGGTGGCTCCTTTCCTGCACACAGACATGCCACAAAAAAAAAAATTCAAGGGAGAACGTGCATGAAGTTAAAGGCAGACAGAGTAAAGAGCGTGGTGGCTGTCCTGTGTTATTTTTACATGTATTTACACATTTGGTTGAGATGGTGTGGACATGTGCGGAGGAGGGATAGTAGATATACTCGGGGAAAAATGTTGAAGATGGAGCTGCCAGGCAGGAGGTGGGGTGGGAGGACGACTACAGCGGAGGTTCACGGATGTAGTGAAGGAGGAGATGCAAAAGGGTTGGTGAGGCAGAAGAGGATGCAAGGGATAGGATGAGAGGGAGGCAAAAGGATATCTAGCCTCTTTTTCCACAGAGGTCTGACACTGCACATCAACCAACCAGGCATGGCAAGAGGACTCCTCTCAGTTCTCCTGACAGCCAGTCTAAACCTGCCTAAAAGCTGCTGTTGTATTTAAAGCCTTCAGCCATAAACCATAGACTATATGTAAAAGACGGTTGTAGCCACAATGACGTCATCTGCCAGTTTCGAACTTCACACTCTGAAGCCTCAAGTTTAATGCTGTTTGCTTCATCCATAGGTGACCACATTTGTACAAGAGGGGGAAGTGCTAAGTATTTACTAAACACTAGCAAGCATATTTGGCACACTGCATCCATAAACTGCATGGGTGCAACCAGTGACTGTTTCTTTTTAAAGCCATTGGGTGCAACACACAAAAACAGTTCATCCTGTATTTAGGAAATTCTTTTGTTATAGCAGCTGAAGTAACAATAATGACAATGAATCAGTCTGTTTGAGAAAGTATCCCATTGCCTGTCCAGGAAGAGGTCTAGTGACCTCCTCTTCGCCACAGCCTCAAAAGTGTCCTGTTCGCATCCAGCCACAGAGCCGCCCTTCCTGCCCAGTTTATTCAGTCCATTGGTGTAACCAGCTCTGATACCACTCCCCCGGTTGTTATTGAGAGGTGAGACCAATAAAATACAAGAATTTCACTCAGCAAAACTGGCACACAAATTCCTCGGACATGCTGTACCACACAGCAATCCAGATAATTAGTCAGATAATTCAGTTGAAGTACGCCAAAATGCACCAACAGGTCCAGGCCGGTGCACACCGATCACAGCAGTCACACCCCAAGCCTAAAGAATGAACCACAGAGCTTTTTCGAAGAGGCCAAAGCATCGTTTTGTAGTGATCTGTAAACAAGTTTTTGGACATTTTGACATGGAAGTCTGAGCTGGTTGTGCTTAACCCTTTCATGCATTGTTGTCACTATAGTGGACAGCTATTCAAAAGGCCATTTTCTTTAATATGCATATGTTTTGTTGCTGTAGCAGCATAACAGCCAACACAGTTCTTGACTGAAGATGTCATAATTCATGCATGAAAGGGCTAAATGCGCTATATAAATAGACTTGACTTTTTACCTGCTAGCCGCTCCAGTATGCATTCCATACACTCAGACTGTGTGTACATCAAACTGTAGTTTACTTTGTCGTGCATCACAGCGTTCATGTCCGAAACAACAGCAGTGACACTGTGTTGCTTGTAACTCTTGACAGAAAAGGCGTTTTTGTGTGCACCTAAAGAGGCCATGAGGAGAATTTCAGTAAGAGTCTGAAGATGATTTGTGAGCTGTTTCTGGGAAAGTTTAGTCACGCTTATCGCCAGAGAGAGATAAAATGTACCTGAGCAGTCCCTTTTGGGGCTATACTTACAAAGCATTTCTGGTTAAAACTGAGCCATACAAAGCTTTCACTTTAAAGCTTGTAACTATCTTCTGCCTTCTGAGAAGCCGAGACCAATATGGTTCTGCTCGCATGATGTCTGTTCTCACACGTGCACACTGAAAAGCATTCAGAGGTAGGAGAGAATAAAAGCAACAATGACAATGGAAACTCCTGTGTGTGAGTGTGTCAGTGTGTATAAAACACCAGAGAGGTCACTGAGAGGAAAGACGCCCCGCAAGCAGTAAACAAAAACAAACACACAGAGGAGAGTTGGACGTCACAGTGGGAGGTGTGGGCCTTCCACAGCAGCATTTCCACATTGAAGTGTGTTTCTTTTGCTCAGTGCAGAGGGGTGTTTCCTCTCGATGAACTCTGTGATGACACACAAAGCGTTATCATACTCTGATTTCTCATTGAGACCAGTGAAGCCAGCAGGTTTGCGCGTTCACTCACAACAACAGAAACGAGAGAGGAGCTGAAGGAAAATGTAGAAGTGGACCCTGCTTAGTTCCTAATCGTAAATCATTGAGCTTTGACCTGTTAAGGTAGAAGATCACAGTGAGACAGTGCATAAGTCATAACTTTCCCACATCTTATCTCAAACTTGCTTTTCTACTTTATATTGCAATGATACAATCCCAAATCTAAAAAGGTCGGGACACCGTGTATAATGGAAATAAAAATACAATGCAATAATTTACACCTCCCATAAACCAGTATTTTGTTCACAAAAGAACATAGAAAACATATCAAATGTTGAAAGTGAGACATTTTACTCTTTCATGAAAAGTTGCTCATCTTGAATTTGATGGCAGCAACACTTCTCAAAAAAGCTGGGACAGGGCCATGTTTCCCACTGCGTAACATCCCCTCTTATTTTAACTACAGTCTGTAAATATCTGGAAACTGAGGAGACCAGCTGCTGGACCTTTGGGAGAGGAATGTTGCCCCATTCTTTGTCTGATAGAGGATGATTCCAGTTGCTCAACTAGGTCTTCTTTGCCATGTTTTGCATTTCATGATGCACCAAATGTTTTCAGTTGTTGAAAGGTCTGGACTGCAGGCAGGCCAGTCCAGCACACGGACTCTTTTACTATCAAGCCATGCTGTTGTAATAACTGCAGAATGCAGTTTAGCATTGTCTTGCTGAAACATGCAAAAAAGACGTGGTCTGGAGGGGAGCATATGTTGCTCTAAAACCTGTATATACCATTTCCAGATGTGCAAGTTGCCAGTACCATAGGCACTAATGCACCTTCATACCATCAGAGATGCAGGCTTTTAAATTGAGCACTGATAACAAGCTGGATGGTCCCTCTCCTCTTTAGTTTGAAGGATGTGGTGTCCATGAGGTCCAAAAATAATTTCAAATTTAAATTAATCTGACAACAGAACAGTATTCTATTTTACTTGAGTTCACTTTTAATGACCTTTGGCCCAGAGAAGACAGCAGTGTTTCTGGATCATGTTCACATATGTCCTCTGTATTGTATGATAAAGCTTTATCCTGCATTTGTGGATGACATGGTGAACTGTGTTCACAGATAATGATTTCTGGAAGTGTTTCTGAGCCCATGCGGTGATTCCCATGTCAGAACCATGCCTGTAATGCAGTGCTGCCAAACATCCAATGTTGGTTTTCACAATGTCTCTTGTGCACAGATATGTCTCCAGTTTCCCAAACTCTTTTGATGATCTTATGTACTGTAGATGATTGAATATGAAAAGTCTTTCCAGCTTTATATTGAGGAACATTATTCTGAAATTACTCCACAATTTGTAGACACAGTTTCTCACACATTGCTGAACCTCTGCTCACCTTTAATTCTGGAGGACTCTGCCTCTCTAAGGTGCTCTTTTTATACCCAATCACATTACTGACCTGTTGTCATTTAATTTATTTAGTTGCAACATGTTCCTCCAGCTGTTTCTTTTTAGTACCATGAACTATTTTTGAGATGTGTTGCTGTCATCAAATTCAAGATGAGTAAGTATTTTTCACGAAATCCTAAAATGTCTCACTTGCAACATTTGATATGTTTTCTGCGTTCTTTTGTGAATGAAATATTGGTTTATGAGATTTGCAATGAATTG
>VUQH01084057.1:0-22186 GCA_015106775.1 Etroplus canarensis
TTTTTCTTTTCTTTTTTTAATTTATTTATTTATTTAGTCAGTGTAGTGTAGTGGTTTACACATCTGCCTCACAAGTGAAAGGTCCCTGGTTCAATTTCAGCTGGGGACACAAGCCCCTCTTACCATGGAGTGTTGCGTCAGGAAGGGCATCCGGCATAAATCATCTGCCTAATTACCAATGCAATGTGGCGACCCATTGGGGAAAATACAAGTAAGCAGCCAAAGGAAGGAAGCTATATTGTTTACATTGTAATTTTGCTGATTTTTTAAGAGGAGTTGGTCCACTCAATGACTGCGAGGCCCCCTGGTCCTATGCCTGCAAAACAAGCCCAAATCATCACCCCTCCACTACTGTGCTTGACATTTGGCATGAGAAGTTTGTGCTGATATTGTGTTTGATTTTAGCCAAACTTGGTGCTCTGCATTACTAACACACCTCCAGTTTGGTCTCATCTGTTCAGAGGACATTTTTTCAGATTCAACGGTGCAAACCTTAACTGTGTAAACACACACCTGAATACTCCAGACCAGCAAACTGCCAAAACTTCAGATTTTATAGAGGTGGTCAGATTGGCTGATGGCCAGTTAATTAAATACATTTGTTTAGCTGCATCTGGTTGCTAAATGCCCTCTTAATTCCCATGAAACTTTGTTTTTTACAGGACTGTACCATTCGCCTTTTGTTTCTGACATCTCTTACATCCTATTCAATGACTAAGATGATGAACTTGAGGTTACAAAAAGTAGCCCACAAACTGAACGGCAAAGTGGTTGCCATGTCCATCTTTTTATAAACAGTCTGTGGTAAAACCATACTATTATGTGGTAGCACTGGTTGACTGACAGAAAAGCACAGAATTGTCCAAAGTAAAATCCTATGAGAAACCTGTTAGTGGAGGCTAGATTTTATTATCATGCAATGTTTTATGTCTTCTTGAAAACCTCTTGTAATTTGTACTGTATATGTTGTCCTTCTGTCATTATACTGGGTCCTGAACTGATGTGCTTAACACATCAACACATCAGCTAAAACATTAGTGCATATTCCCTATATGTACTAATGTTTTATATGCTCATATTTATATTTTTACAACCATGAACTATGAACAATGGTTCCCTGAACTTGGGTCACTGTTACAACTTTTTAAGAGTGTGCATGAATTTACAGCTTCTGGTCATGTATAGATTTTTTTTTGTACTAAATGAAAGCAAAGTCAATGAAGATCAGCAGATAAGATATGAGTGTGGAGCCCTCAGCTCTTTTGGCTTTTGCTTTTCTGCAGAACGTGTTCAGGAGATAACCTCCATGTTACTTTTGATTTTAGATTTTCCCGATGTATTTGCTTAATCTGGTCAATAAAATACATTTTTTTAAATTTCTGCTATGTGTTATATTCCGACTTTATTTTTTGCCTTTTCAACAGCTTACTTTGTGTTTGAGGATTTACTATTATACTTTTAAGATAATAGTTTTACTAATACTCACCAACTTCCCTTAATGACCTGTTATCTGTTAAGGAAACTAGTTTAACATACTTTTATCTCCTGAAAGCTCAGTTCAGCGTTTTTTCTTGATTAATATTGAATAATACCATTTAAAGAATATCATATCTGACCTGCTCCACAAACCATAAGTCAGTAAGCCTTGGGCCAGTCAATCAGACATGTGTCCAGTACAGACATTCTCTTAAACCAGTTGTAAATTAATCTGCATTTGAAATTTACTGTAGTACAGGTAACTCCTACGGGCTACAGTACATTTTTGTTCCTGAAGAAAACTGATTTAAATCTGATAACCGAGATAATACTTGACTTATTTACCATAACTTCATCATTTTGCAACAGATATTTCAGGTTCTATTGCCATTGCAAGTGAACCCATCATTTGGAAATACTTTCTTTTGTTGCTCTCTTTTGTTTTCACAAGCAATTGCAGCAACAGTGTGCTGGCACTGGAAGTTACATCTGCCAGCATAAAACCTGTTTATCATTTTACAGTAAGGGGACTGGCGCCTTACAGTCACAAACATTCACAAATGCAAAGCAGTTTTAATCCATTCAATGCTGTATTTATACAAGCCATGCAATAATAAGATTGTTAATTGTAAAGATATGGAGGGTAAATTATTTTATTTTGGGTGTATACGTTTGTTCCTGGAACTTCTACAGCTTTTTAATAAAAATACTTTCTAATGATTGCACTGAATAAAAATTATTGTTTGGCTACTTATACAAGCTTAGACATAACAGAAAATGTAAAATAACCTTTATTTTTTATCCTTATTGAGCTGCCATAGTTAGCTCTATAGGTTACAAGATCCTGAAATCTGCTTGGTACTACTGAAACCAAACAAAGAGAAAAAATACAGCATGAAGTGACAGTGGCAGATGTGAATGATGTCATCAAAGCAGAGGAATGAGCACAGAGGAAAGGGAACAAAAAAAAAATGTTGAAATTCCAGTCTGTATAGGACTCAGGTTAAAACTATTTTAATCTGTTGAGCTTGTTTGCTGTTTCAAACTGTACCTGAAAAGCTAAAACAGCACCAGGTGAAGTACTGCTCGTCACATTTCCCTGCAGTACTGACAAAAGGAAGATCTTAGGAGAAAAGAAGTTGAAGAATAATTTTTTTGCCATAGTCTGTGAGCTGCTTTACACTTCTTTCAGTCAGTCTGACACTGGTAAGTTCCCTTTAAGTCTTACGGCACGGAAGTGCACTGCAATCATTTATTACCTTCCCCAAGGAGGTTATGTTTTTAATTCTGTTTTATTTATTACCTAACTTGTGCAAAAATTTACAGACAGACTGGCATGAAAATTTCAGCCCAAATTATAAATGATTAACTTCTGAATTTGATGTGCATCCAGATCTGGATTCAGGATTTATTTGACTCATTCTTTGTGAAATAGGGCAAAATTTAGCACTTCACATCATATCTATTTTCTTAATGTTTATTATAATATAGATTGGGCTAACAATCATAGAACTGATGTTCTTGTCTGCTCTTTTTACTTCTATTTCTATAAATAAAGACACGGAAATGTTTTACTTTAAGAAATCAGAAATTTGAGGACTGTTGTGGGACCCTGGCAGAGGTGTGCAGCCTTGGCCTGCTGTTGCTTAAACTTGGGTTATACATAGTCCTGTGAAGAAGAAAGGTTTCACAGGTCTGTGTGCAGTTCTATAAAAACTTAGTACACTTCTATAGCTTCTAGAACCATGTTTAGTAGGAATATCTTGAAGTAACTGTTTTCTGTATGACTTTATCAACGTTTGAATTGCTTTTTCTTCTTAATATCAGCTTGCATGTGTTGGAGCTGAGAGATGAGTGTGCTCCTTCCCAAAAGAACAGTCTCCATAGAACATGTTCTTGATAGCTGTCACTCATAGTCTGCAATGAATAGATTTCCACTCCATCAACTGCTGCTGACTGGGTGCAGTGACTCTAAAATACAGTCATGCGAAAGAGAAAGTTTTCACAAGACTCTATGCAGTCATGAAAAAATAAGCACACCCCATGAACCACTTTTAGCAGCCATAACTTGAAGTAACTGTTTCTATAAGACTTTAACAGTCTCTCACATTGTTGTGGAGGAATTTTGGCCCACTTTTCTTTACAAAGTTGCTTCTGTTCATAGCAGTGTGTGGGCATTGATTCATGCACAGCTCTCTTAAGGTCCTGCCACAGCATTTCCATCAGGTCGAGGTCTGGACTTTGACAGGGCCATTGCAACATCTTGATTCTTTTCTTTTTCAGCCACTCTCTTGTAGATCTGCTCAAGTGATTGGGATCATTGTCCTGTTGCAAGACATCAGCTGATGGTCTCACATTTGATTCATATTTGAGTTCATGGTCAATTTTATGACTCCCAGTCCTGTGGCTGTGAAACTAGCCTATACCGAAATCTAATGAAGTGTGGCAGAGACAGTAGGAGTATCAATTTGTGCAGCAGGGACATCAATACACCAGTATGTAGACAAACTGTAGACAAGTATGGGTTTGTAGGAAGGCTGTGGGTGACAGTAGAGTCAGCTGTAGGAGCTTTTCTATCCTTGTGTACCCACAGTGGGCTGTCAGCAGTGATCATAAGTGTATGTGCAGCCCAAATCAATTGCTGATGAGTTGCTACTTGGTATTTTGTATGAGATATTTGCGCTGTGTCAATAGGATTGAGACTTCTGGGCCCTTTGCTCGAAGAAAACATCATAGAGGCTCTCATAGAAAAGTAACGTCATGCTTAAGATGATAAGACACAGAAGATGAAATGATTATGTTGATGCAAATATAACCAATATACATTACATATGATTTCTGGTATATGTTTGAAATATTACTCAATCATAATTGAAGTTGAATTAATACAGCTAATGTTAGAAAGTAATGTGAACTGAATCATAACATTTTTGTTAAAACAGAAGAGTGTGTGTGCTCTGGCTGGCTGGGGAATTGTTATCTGCAAACAGGCACATCTGACCTTGGAGGGCCAGACAGAGGGAGATGGGGGATGTGCAGCTGTGAGAGAATAAAAAGAGATGTTTCCTCTTGAAATGTGGGATTTGCACGTTGATGTCGTTAGGAGCCTACAATGCTGTACGAGCATCCCAGGATGTACAACCAATTGCAGAAGAGATCTTTGACTCTGTCTACAGTCACCTCTTGAGGAGGATCCCCCAGCTGTGGACTATATTCGGCAGTCATGAGATCTCCTAAATCCCCCCTGTGGAAAGGTGGAGCAAGAGCCTGGAACTCCTTGGATTTCGTATCACATCTAGGACCCTGCTGGAACTGCCTCCACCTACAGGAGCGCCCTGCCCTCTTGTCTTGGCCGGACAGAAGGATCAGGACGTAACCCCAGCAAAGAAGATCACCAAAAATAAGTACCAAGCCAGCCAGCCAGATTAGAGAGAAAGTTACTATAGAGAGAAATTATAACTTTAAATTGATTTAGTATATATGAATGTTTTAATGCTGTTGCTTGGCCCTTGCTAAATTGCTTAATAAATTTATATTCCCTCATTTAAAGTATTGATTCTGACTATTCACTAAATCTTCTCAGCACTGTAAATGCTAAGTTCTAAGTGTGCAAGTCACATGTATAGGTTCTGAAAGGTTAGTCTAGTTGTGAGTCCACCTACATAAAACAGCCCCTTAAGGTGAATTATCCTCATTGTTAAAACCTATTCCTAGCTAATTTACCAAGTGCAAAAGGTTCATACAAGGGAGCTGCTATAACCAACGTCCTCGATCTCCCACCTGACTGATAAGGCTACCAGGTAGGGTGGGTGGTTGGGGGAAGCAGGGTAGACGTTGGAATTAACAGCAGTTAGAGAAGCTAGGCAAGTCCCTTATAACAAGCTTAAATGTACTCCAGGAAATCTGGCTGAGTAATACTCATCAGACCAGGAGACCGGACCCCTTAAACGGAGAGCTGGATGAGCACTAGTCCTGTATTGGGCCTGTGCTTTAAAACCAGGAATCTGACAGCTGATATGCATTTTGGTGCTTGGTTTTCACCAAATGTGACGCTGTGCATTATGGCCAAACATCTCCACGTTGTTCTCGTCTGTTCAAAGGAAACTGTTCCAGACGTCTTGTGGTTTGTTCAGATGCAACTTTGCAAACCTAAGCCATGCTGCCATGTTCTTTTCAAATAGAAGTGGCTTGCTCCTGGCAACCCTTCCAAGCAAGCCATACTTGTTTATCCCTTTTCTAATTGTACTTTCATGAACTTTGATTTTTAACATGCTAACTGAACCCTGTCGGGTCTGAGATGGCTTTTTTCTTTTTTCAGTTTCTCTGATCTTGGCCTGATTTTGGAGGGGGTGGGGGGTGGGGGGTTGTTCAATTCCTGCAAAGATTGCGGTATTGTGTTAACACACACCTCCAGGCTCCAGGGCAGCAAACTGTCAAAACTTTTATAGAGGCGCTCACAATGGCTGATGATCAGTTAATCAATTGATAATTTGTATTTGATTGGCAGCATCTGGATGCTACATACCCTCTTAATTCCTATGGAAGCATTAGTTGTGCTTAATTTTTCACAGGACTGCATAGAGTTCAGTGATTTTTTTTTTTCTACAAGTGTGTAGCCTACTCAATGAACTTGGCTATTGAGGCCTTAAGGGGTCTCTTGTATTGTATTCCTTTATTTTTAAAAAAAATTAACATTCAGTTTCTGTTTATTTAAGTGAGCTATTTATACTCATAGCTCACTTGATAAAAACACTGATCTAACATATTAAATTGTCTTTTATAATGATATTTGTCTAGACTAGTATACTAAATATGTATGATATGAAGTCCATCACAGCAAACAGCATGTTTTTATTTTACTCTTTTCAGTGATCCCTCAGATGGACTCCAGGCACAACAGGTAAACTTTTCAAACGTACACCTTATTTTAGTAAGCAAAAATCAAAACGTGACATCAGATGTTTTGGTCATTGAATATAATGAAATCAGATTCATGTTTTTGTGTGTGTTTTTGATAGAGGTCTACAACAGTCCTCTGGCTGCTCTTCTGGTAAGAGTAGGATGTGTCAGTGTGTGTGTTTCCTGGGCTAAACAATGAAGAGCCATGCTGGTTACTATTTACACACATAGAAATGAAGTGACCTCTTCCTTTATCCACAGGGCTGGCATCAGTTATTTCAATCTTCTGCATTGGGCTGGTGACAGGATTTCCAGGGGGTCTGCTGCTGGGAAGGACAGCAGTTGCTCTGTTTCAGTCTCTGGAGCTTCTGGTTGACAACAAGCTTCTTGTGGACAATTTAGTGGACTCCATCATGGACTACATTGACCCTTTAAGACTAACAGAAAAAAATCTAGACTCATCAGAAAAGACCAGTATTGAGCTACAGTGTAACACATTCATATCTGTGTTTGTTGAGATGTTCGGTATTTTTTGCTTAACCTTGTCATTGGCTGTAGGTATCACTGTGGGATTATGGACGCACGAGTTGGTGACTACAAAACATGGCAAAAGAGAGATGGGAAAGGCCCTTGCTGTAGCTGGGCCAGTTTGTGTGATGGGTATGACTACAACTGGGTATGTTCTGGGTTGTGCCTTAGAAAGTTTTCTCTCTATAACATCCAATGTAAGTGTCACACAGTGGTGTCTAGCCATGTACATACTTTTTAGTTTTTGCTGGGGGATCTGGGATCATAAGTTCTGCTATCCTGTAATAACAACTTATCTTTTGCTTATATTAACTGTGTATTTTATAGTAATTATATTTGCATTTACTCCATTCCTGAAAACACAGCTAATCCTTATTTGGCCATTATGTCCACCAATTTCGTTTTTGATTAAACATAAAGATATTAATGACCTCCTTCCACTGGCACCTGTATATTTGATTGCAATTTTAATTTGTGTATATAACATTGTTAGACAACCAATCATTACCTTACAATCACCAGCAAATACAAGCATTGTTGTATTAGAGGGACTGTTTGTTGGAGTTTTAATTTGTCAGCTACTGATGGTCACAATAGGAATGTCAGTATTTGTATCCTGGCAAAGAGGTGGAGCAGGTAAAATATGTGTAAGTTCAGTTGGTTTAGGAGGAGCAGTTCTAGCTGTTGTAGAGTCGGTTCTACCTGTGCTTGGACCTGGTCCCACCATAGGAGCTCTGATAGGGGTGGCAGGGACAGTAGGGGTATCTCTTTCTGCAGCAGGGGCAGCAACAGACCAGTATGGAGAAGTTGTAGACATGTATGTGTTGGTAGGAAGGTTGGGGGTGACAGTGGGGGCCTCTGTGGGAGCCTTTCTATCCTCATGTGCCCACAGTGGGCTGTCAGCAGTGTTCATGGGTCTGTGTGCAGCTGTGATTTGTGCTGGATTCTTTCTTAAGCCGCTGTATTTCGCCTTACAAAAATATGATCCGGGGTGGAAGTTTTCATTGTGTCTTTGTACAGCAATAACAATATTTTCTTCAGCGTGGCTATATTTTGCACCCACTGCTGTTGCTGCCATTATTTTAGTTTTGATGACCTATTGTTTTTTGCCAGTGGTACTAGGTTGCCGGTGTTTTCCAGTTTTTGATTCTGAGTTCTTTAAGCTCTTCAGTACTAGAGTTCCCTGTAGAGGGGGCTCTTGTAGTGTACATCTGCAAGGCCTACAAACGAGGCAAGGGCTCTCCGCTGTAAAAAATAAGTGATGGCTGTACATAACTAAAGATACACTATGGACCAAAGTATTACATGGAACTAAGGGGCCCAGGCCAACCTAAAAAACAAAACAAAACAACTCCTTAGCATTATCGGTCCTCCTCCACCCTTTACAGCCGGCACAGCGCCATCAGGCAGGTAATGATCTCCTGGCATTTACCAAATCCAGACTTGTCCATACTGCCAGATAGAGAATGGAGAATGATTCTTCACATTACAGAACACATTTCCACTGCTCCACACTCTAGTGATGCTGTGCTTTACACCACTCTATCCAACGCTTGGCATCATGTTTAGTGTAAGTAAAGTAAGGTGTAAGGCTTGCGTGCATCTGCTCAGCCATGGAAACCCATGTCATGAAGCTCCTGGCACACAGTGTTTATGTTAAAGTCAGTGAAGGTTTGGAACTCTGCAGTTATTGAGTCAGCAGAGCACTGGTGACTTTTACGCACTATATGCCTCAGCAACTGGCAACCCCACTCACTTTATGTGATCTGCTACATCACGGCTGAGTTGCTGTGGTCCTTCCACTTTGCTATAATACCACCTTCAGCTGACTGTGGAATATCTAGGAGGGAAGAAATTTCATGACCTGATTTGTTGCAATGGTGGTATTCAATTACAGTACAGTACCATGCTCAAATCCACTGAGCTCTTTAGAATGACCTGTGTTTACACAAACATTTGTAAAGGCAGACTGCATGGCTAGGGGCTTGATTTTATACGCTAGTGGCAATGGGACTGAATTCAATGATTAACAGGTGTGGCCCAATAGTTTTGTCCATATAGCGTAAAACTACACTAAACGAGGTAAACTAAAACAGCAAAAAAAAAGTATGAAAATCACCACCTCCTGACCAATCAGTCATCACCATCTTTGGATGCCTCTGACCTCTGTGCATGGGCAGTTAGAGGGTCTAAAGTTTTAAAGAGGGTTTTAGGTCTTTGAGCATCAGTAATACATTTATATTTTTGGATGCCACATCATGGCTTGAATTTTTTTACTGCTGACTTTTTTTTCTATGAGCATCAACAATTATGATCCTATTTGAACTTTTTGACTGTACTGTAGATCAAATTTGTATGTAGACTAAAACTTCATTTTTGTATTAACTCTTTACTTGCTCTCATACCATGAAACATCACTGAGGCTGAAGCTGAAAGAATAAAAAGTAAAACTGTCTTTCCACCTCTGAATGTTAATTTAATGTCTCAGTGACAAAGTCATGATTAACTTACACAGTTGCCAGTTTTGCTGTTGTACCACCACCAGGTTTGACCTGGGAAACACAGCACTCACATATACTTGGCTTGGTAATTTTTAAGTTTGGTGTGGTTTGGAGCTATGCAGGTACACTTCATAGGGATTCTGACACACCTGCTATGCTGCTGGATGTGGAACGGACTGAAGCTTTGAGAGTAAAATAACACAAAATAAAACCACAACAATAAGCTGGCAGAGCCTGGTTTGGGTCATAATTCTCACTGGGCTTCTCAACATTTAGAACACTTGCCTACAATGTTTAAATCACACATTCTATGCATTTAAGATTTGGAATCATTACAGTATCTCAAAAAAAGGAAGAGAATTTAACCAAACAAAATTAAAGTGTTTCCAATTTGAGCTCCACAACAAATGTGATTTGTGGTTAGGCTGTTTAGATTTTCTTTTAAAAAAGCACTGACAAAATTGGTCAAATAGTCATTCTTGTCATATGTAGAGTTTTAATACGTATCTAAAATATAGTTAATCCTCTTTATTTTTATGACTGTGCATGCCATATTGAACACCTAAACTGTCAAACATGTGTGTGCCATGTGTGTGTATGTGTGTATATATATACAAGCTCTGCATGTGATATAATTCCCCCATTTCTCATAGTGGAAATATTTAGTCCTCATTTAAACATGCAGTTCAAACAGACAAGGTACAGCTCTTTTTCTCTTTTTCCACATACAGTCAGCCTCTGGGGGGGTTGGGGGTGGTGGTCTTCCCACTGAAGTTGACGCACTGTGAACATGATCTGCCCCTCCCCTCTGCCCTGCCCCAATTTATATGTGTTTATATTAAAACCTGATATCCATTTCCATCTCTCCTGCAGCTTAGAGTTATTTATTTTCAGCAAGAAAGGAAGTTTCAAGTAAGCTGAGATATGTAAATTGTTGTGATCCATTACAGGTGTTCCATCGCCCACATGGTCTGATGTTTAGAGAGACGGAGAAGATGAAAAGGATTCAGCCAGTTTGGCAGCAACCTGTGCACATGAGTGTTTATGGAAGTTAATTTTGACAACAACCCAAGCATTGTATCAGAGCTGGAGTTAATTCTGGTTTTGATGTAAATATTTCTTGTCACTGAACACCAGAGGGCTGTACTACAACCATGTTTAACACAGCCAGGAGTTTTTGTGTTAGCTGGCCAGAACCCCAACCGTATCTACATCATGATGGAGGCTTATAAAAGTGGGCTTTTGATGCATCCTCGCAAATGATTTTTAAAAAAGAAAATGGACCTAATACGTGCTGATACATCATTTAAGAGGAATAAGTTATGAAAACCTCTGGTGAATTAAAAAAATATATATCTGAAACCAAAAATGCTTCTAAAAAGTTTGAGTAAAACTGATATTTCTTCTCCTTCTTCTACTGTCACAAGACGTTACTGTGGATCATCTGCCTCCATCTCACCATATCCCTTGCATCCTCTTCCCTCTGCATGTCCTCCTTCACTACATCCATGAATCTTCTCTGTGATCTTCCTCTTCTCCTCCTCCCTGGCAGCTCCATCTTCAACATCCTTTGTTTAATATACCCACCAGTCCTTCTCTGATCATGTCTAAACCATCTCAGCCTTGCCTCTCTGACTTATTGAGTAATTTGATTACGTTGTAGTCTTAATGGCTGCAATTTATTTCTGATGTAACATCTGCACATTAGATATGTTAAATTTTGTATATGATCATATTTATAAAGTCCACGGAAGAGTCATCTTTCACTGGCCATTAGAAAGAATGAAGGCTTTATTGCTCCATGGCAACCACAGTCATTTACTGTATCTTCCTCAGGAAAATTTGTACTATGTATTTTAGATATTGTAACGGTTTGGACGGGATGACCCAGACAGTAGCTGGGGTAAAGTTCACTAGTTTGGTCAGGCTGACTGTAATTTTAACACTTACGGTAGGAATTGATTGTTGCAAACTTATGTAACCAAGAAGGTAAGAACTTACCTCAGCTTATCTCAGTTTGAGTGTCTACTTGCCTAGGGACTTCTTTAAAGTCCAGTTTCCTTGACAGATGCAGATGTCTTTAGAAATAAAATGACCTGAATCTTAAATATCTAATCATTTTTTGTGGTTGTGACGTTCTTTTTAACTAACCAGACTAAAACATCATAGAAACACACTTTTTTCATTCAGTATTGCTGCATCAATGCTCTGTATAATTCATAACAAGAGAGTACGACCCACTGGCCATTTCATTAGGTATAACTGTTCAACTGCCCTGTTAATGCAAATATTTCATCAACTGATTACATGGTGGCAAATCAATGCATTTAGATATGCAGACACAGTCAAGATGACCTGCTGAAGTTCAAAACAAGCATCAGAACAGCAAAGAAAGGTGATTTAAATGGCATTGAACACAGAATGATTGTTGGTGCCAGATGGGCTGGCCTGAACATTTCAGAAACGGCTGATCTACTGGGATTTTCCTGCATAAACATCTCCAGGATTTACAGAGAATGATCCAAAAAAGAGAAAATATGCAGTGATCCATGGATGAATGCCTTGTGATGCCAGAGGTCTGAGGTGAATGACTGCTTCAAAGTGATTGGAAGGAAATAGTCAAATCAAATAACCAATTTTTACAACCAAGGTATGCAGAAAAGCATCTCTGAATGCACAGCAAACGGAACTTCAGAGTTGATGGGCTACAGCAGCAAAAGACCACACTGGGTGCCACTCCAGATAAGGACAGGAAACTGAGGCTACAGTTTGCATGGGCTCACTCAAATTGGTCAATAGAAGCTGGAAAAATGTCTCCTGGTCTGATGGGTCTCAATCTCTGCTGTGACATTTAGGTGGTAGGGTCAGAACGTTATGAAAGCATGGACCCATCCTACCTTGTATCAACAAGTGGTTGGTAATGGCTGTGTAATGATGTGGGGATATTTTCTAGGCACACTTTGGATGCCTTGGATCCCCACAACCTACCTGAGTAGTGTTGCTGACCATTTCCAACCCTTTAGGACCACACTGTACTGATGGCTCCTTCCAGCTGAACGATGCACCATGTCACAAAGCTCAGATTACCTCACAGTGGTTTCTTGAACACGACAATGAGTTCAATGCACTCAAATGGCCTCCACAATCACCAGATCTCAATCTGACGGAGCACCTTTGGGATGTGATGGAATGGGAGATTCACATCATGGAAGCAGCTGACAAATCTGCAGCAGCTGCGGGATGCTGTCATGTCAATAAGATCAAAATCTGAGGAGTGTTTCCAGAACCTTGTTGAATCTATGTCATTGGAATTTAAAGCAATTCTGAAAGCAAAAGGGGGTCCAACTCCGGACTAGCAGGGTGTACGTAATAAATGGAATGTGAGTGTAGGTTTCCGGTCGGATATGATTACAACTACACAATATCATAGAGCATACACAAGAAACTCGTTCCATTGGATTTATGCAGGCCACAGAGCAGAGCAGCTGACAACTGAGCGCTAACTTAGGCAGCCAGTTTATGAGGTACATTTTATTGTTTATAATGCGTCTGTTCAGATGGTATATGTAAGCAATTGTATTTTTTTAATTTCATATTTTGTATCTTTTTGGTTTTGTTAGGTCAGAGTAATTCAGTCATTAGTGAGTTGGCTGTCTTTCTTCATGCCAGCTGTGTTTGCAAATGTTAGGAAATTGAAGAGAAACACTCTCTCGGTCTTGTTGACATTTCGTGACAGTAAGATATGAAATGTTAATGAATAAGATATAAAGACATGCTTTCTCTCCTTGTCACGATCAAGGACAACACCAAGGGCAGTCACAGGAAAACAAATGAACCTTCAGCTGCTACCTTGTACTTTCCCCAAGGGGTCGCCACAGCAGATTAATCTGCATCAAGCAATTTGATAGAGGTTTTACAGCAGATGCCCTTCCTGACACAACCCTCCATGGTGAGGGGGCTTGTATCCCCAACTGGAATTGAACCAGGGACCTTTCTCTTGTAAGGCAAATGTGCAAACCACTAGACTGCAGGGTCACTCATAGGAGAAGGAAAATATGTTGATGAATTATAAAACATTGGAAAAGCTTCTGCACATTTTTTCTTTAATGTATTAATTTATTTCATACTCTAGAACAAATTGTTTTTGAAAAAAAAAAAAACACTGTGATGCTGAGCAGTGGTGTGTGCACAAGAGAAATTACATCATTTACTCCCAGACAATAGAGGGTTTTCTTCTTAGTTTGGACTTGAGTTAACTCAGTCGGGAGACTTTGAGATTTTCCAGTTCTGTGTTCTAACTGTGAGTGTCAAAAGAATAATCTTGAATCAAGTGTTTTCACCAGAGGGAAGCATCTTTCCCTTGAAATGCTAACAATAGACTCTTCTCTTGTTGGGGTGTGGCTGTGGGCCATGATGGACTGGAGGCTCACCCAGAAATCTGGAGAGCAAAGCCCACGTTGGATCTGGACCGATGCGCATTGCAGCTCAGTGGATGAAAGTAACAGAACGTCCCACAGGCCTGCCTCTGATTCACAGTACTCATTCTTTCCTTAATGCTGTGATTAGACCTCAGTACTGACTGAATGCCAGTGCTTTCCTCCCTCCAGGTCTATGCTTAGTGACTTCAGCCAAGACACTGCCAGTAAAATAAAGCAGTTTGTTGTTTCACAAGCTTTTTTGTATTTCAAGCAAGTATATCAATCGTTCTTACAAGACATCTTTACTTTTTACATTAAAAGAATGCTGTGGATATTTGGCCAATAGTGGTGTCATATCGCAGGCCATATGCTGTGATAAAAAGCTACGATGTTTATTGTATTCCATACTGTATACAGCTGTTTCTGTTAAAACTGCAACAATATTGCAGTTTTTTTCCACAACACAAAATTAACAATGAAAGATTTTTTTACCCAGGTTCTAATCATTACTCCATCTGAGTGGAATGTATTAAAAAAATCATCATATTTCAGTATTTGTAGAGCAGAAAGAACGACCTTGTTGGAGAGAATTGTAGATGAACTTTGCCCAACTTTCAAATCAGCAACAAAAACACTGGCGGAGCTTTTTTCTGTTTTTTTTTTTCCTTTTCTCTGAAATATATTGAACGCAATGGATGACTGTACAGATCTGCGCAGAGGACAGAGAACCAGGCAGCAAGCGGGGGGATGGTAATGACTTGCTTTAGAGGAAATCTGGAACCTATAAACTTGGGCAACTTCTAGGACAAGAAACGTCAGACCGATTTGTTACAGTTGGTTGTATGGCACACCTTTGTCTCCGCCTAGTCCCTTTGATCGGACCAATCACTTAGGACTCATTCTTCCTGGTGTCTTGAGCTCAGCTGTCCAAAAAAAAACAAAAAAAGCCTTTTTGGACCAATCAGTGAGTCAGATGGGTGGGCAGCTGAAAGCTTCATGCTCCCCTCCCTTTAAAAAGTCAGATTCGGTTTGCTGTTGTCTCACATGCTGCTACAGGAGTGGGATGTGAGAGCGGTCTAGTTTGCCAGTGCAGTGTTCACTCACCAAGAACGGGAAAAGATCTGCGTGAGCGCTGATTACTCACCTGCTTTGGTTTGGCATGCTTGGATATGACAAAGTGAAAGGCCGGTCGAAGAAGAAGAAGAACACAGGACGAGGTCAGAGAAACCCACAAGGAAACGGAGGGAGCTCCTGAAGACGATCAAAATGGAATGAAACTGTCACAGGCGAGAGGAGAGAGACATATTAACGGAAACTGCACAAATTCAGAGTGAAGGATACAGTGAAATAAAGAAAAACGTGGCCAAGCATGAGAGAGAAAGAGCAGTCAAATGATGATCATCCCGAGGGAGGGGTGGTTTCCAGGAAGGAGAACAAGGAAAGACCGCTTTCTAATGCCTGTCCTGTTGTTGTTGCAACACCAGGGATCACCGGGCGTAAACGGCAGATGGGCTCACACATGGAGGATCACCTTTCCGCAGTTACTCCCACAACATCAGCAGATGAAGGCAAGGTCAAACCAGGGGAAGACATCCAGATCTACACTCCAACTGGACCCAAAAAACTCAAGAGGAGTCCTCAGCATCGCCCACTGTCCCTTTCTCCCATCCCTGGTCCTAGCCCTGGAGGTCTCTCCAGCAGCCTTGAGGACCCACACGCCCAGCGGGTCATTGCCAACATCCGGGAGCGCCAGCGGACACAATCTCTGAATGAAGCTTTTGCCTCATTGCGCAAGATAATCCCAACGCTCCCCTCTGACAAACTGAGCAAGATCCAGACCCTTAAGTTGGCGTCACGCTATATCGACTTTCTGTATCAGGTCCTGCAGAGTGATGAGATGGACACTAAGCTGGCTGGATGTAACTACCTGGCCCACGAGAGGCTGAGCTACGCCTTCTCTGTGTGGAGGATGGAGGGAGCCTGGTCGACCATGTCTGCTGGTCACTAGCCCTGTCTCTTGATGTCATCATGACGGGAAAATATTCCTACTTACACAGAGGGGCTGAGTTGCTGTCTGAACGGCATCTGCTCACCAGTGGACTCACACTTTTTGACACCTCAGTTGTGATCCGGTTGCCTCAGTGAAAAGACTATGTTACACTTGATGAGAAGAAGTGTTTTATATGAACGTTTGCTTCATGAAAGTCACATATCAGATGTAACTGTGGATTGTTGTTATTGTTGTTTGCTTTTCCCAAAGCAGCTATTACTGCCCATGGATGGAAATGATAGCGGTCAAGAAATGCAGCAGGGACTGCCAGATTGTTTAGGGATTTTTTTTTTTTTTTCAATATGTGTATTCTGTTTACATAGATCACAATGGAGGGCAAAAAGGGCTGGCCTTCATTCCATATTCATTCACTTCATCAAGCTAATGGTTAAGGCCTCTAAACGTTGCCTCCTTTTTAACAGCACAACTCATTCTGGAGCCTTGTGACCCATCAGCTTTCTCAGGTACTGAAGCTTGACCCTGGTTTCATCATTTTATCACCTTAACCAAGATCAGTATTATGATTATCAATACCAGCATTATCATCATCATCATAGGTATGCAAACCATGAGCCACTTTTTATTTAACTCTATTTCTGCCCTAGGATAGCAAGTGCATACAGTTTTGCATAATATATAAAGCACAAAGGAAGTCAGAACTGCAAAAACTAAATTGAATGTTACAAGAGATATTGGTCCTTTGACTCCTCTGTACCCTTTCAGCTCCTACTTTTCCAAGACTCTGACATTTTATGAATCCCTGACTACCTCTGAACCCAAGCAACAGTGGAAAAAGCAGCCGCGGGCATCCGTCATCCTGCCTTGAGTTTCTCCTCTATACCCAAACCAAGCCCCTTTGTTTCTTCCAGTGCCAAAAAAACTCTCCTCTTGAAATTCTTTCCTCTCATTCTGGCCCGAATTTGCTTGCGTTGCACGAAACCGTGATAGAGCTGCAGCGTAGCTGACGAGGAGGCGTAATGAAAACAAACGGTTTCTGAAAGCCATGAATCATGTGTGTCACCATCAAAGGGGAGGCTGATGTGGCTCCCCGCTGGGCTCCCATAAACCACTGGGAGTGATGGAGGAGGTGAGAGCTGATTTATGCACACGAATGCACACATATGTAAAGGTGTAGCCGTGCACATGCGCCCGCGTACTGACAGAAGACACTCTTTTTCAATATATTGGCTCCATTGTGTGAGTGCCGTTCCAGTCAGCATCATTACCAAATGATGTACCTTTTGTTTTACATGACGGATGAGAAGCTGTGAACATCACCTGCAAGGTTTAGCTTTATTTCACATAAACAACCAAACTCCAAAGAGAACAGGATTGACATGCTGTTTGGCTTATCCATAACAATCCACTTCTCCCCTCACTGCCAGAATGCATGAAGACCGGCAACCTATCATTAGAATGTCCCAGGGAGGTAGCTAATGTTTCCAGCTCTTTTAAAGACTTACGGAGACTCTCACCGAGCCTCACAGTCGGCACAGTGTGGCCTCAGAAGGCCAGACTTCACCGACATGTTAAAAGACACTTGACATTTAGAAGGAATCCAGTTGTGGGCCAAGACAGAAAAAGCAGCCCCTGTGCATTCTGTGTATAAAGTGAGCAAGGTTAGGCTCTAAAAACAGATGAAATCTGAGTGCATGCCCTTGCCTGTGCTCTGTGTTCTCATTTGTTCAATTCTGAACAAATTTTTTCTAATTTTTTTCACTCGTCGAAAATTACATCTCCCACTTGAGACATCTTGGAAATATATAATTAAATCCTGTTGATCGTGTTGTTACTTGGAAACAGAAATTTTGATTTATTTTATCTACCCCAAAATCCAATGCTGAAGTATGCAAGTGGTTACAGCAGTAATATGTCTGTCTTTGTCTTTCCAGCTGCTGAATAAAGTGACTGTGACCTTCCCTGTAATTCTCGGCCCTGCTGCCTGTTATTGTTTCAGCCATTCGAATCATGTGCACTTTGTAGAAATTTATTTTAAAGACAACCAGGATGCAGTCTAACATGGGAAAAGAGGATTGGCTATACCTAAGAAGAGCAGGCACTCACTGAGAACTTTTATTTTGTGCCATTTTGCCTCTATATTATGCTAAAGAAATGTATATTATAGCTTCCACTGTAAAAGATTCTGTAGCTGAAGCAAAACTTTCATCTCAGACACAGTTTAGAGTAGGTTTCTCACAGAGTAAGGCTTTGTTTTTTTTTACGAGGATTTACTTGAAGTATACAGTGTGATGCTTTACAAAAATAAAGTGGCACTGATTACAGTATGACTAACTGTACATCAAAAAATAAAACTATCTGCTCATTGGAGCAAAGATATAGACGTCCACCACGCCTTCTTTGTCTCCTGTCTGTCTTGTTAAACTGTCTCTCTTGTGCCCCCCCCCCCGTTTCTTTTTTTTAATGAGGTCTGTGTGGCTTTGCCTGGTCAGGAACACTTAATTCTCCAAAAAGAACATGTTAAAGTGGAATTAAGGGCACTGTGAATATTTATAGCCTGTTTAGACCTAAATTATAAGTTAGAGCTTTATCATTTCAGCCACGCTGCAGTGGAATGCACATTTATGGTTTCGTATCCCTAATAATTTAACAAGAGCTAAATCATGAAAGCTTTCACACAAGGTAAAAACTGCAGAGGTACTAAATACACCATGACTGATATATGTGTGTGTGTGTGTGTGTGTGTGTGTGTGTGTGTGTATAAAAACTGCTAATCTTCTAGGTTTTAAAATGCTCAGAGAAGTGAACATTCCCAGTGAGAGGCAGTTCTCTGGGTGATGATGCCTTCTTGATGCCAGAGAACACAGAAGGTATGTAGAAGAGCATCTCTGAATGCACATGTTTGAGCCTTGAAGCAGATGGGCTACAGCAGCAGAAGACCACACTGGGTGCCACTCCTGTCAGCTGAGAACAGGAAGCTGTGGCTACCCTGCAATTCACACCAGCTCACCAAAATTGGACAAAAGATTGAAAAAACATTGAATGGTTTGATGAGTCTTGATTTCTGCTGGATGGTAGGTTCAGAATCTGGCATAAACAACATGGGATGGCTGCCTACCATGTCCCTTTATGACCACAATGTACTCATCTTCTGATGGCTGTTTCCAGCTGAATGATGTGTGATTTCAAAAAGCTCAGATAATCTCAAACTGGTTTCTTAAACATGACCATAAGTTCACTGTATTCAAATTGCCTCCATAGTCACCAGATCTCAATCCAATAGCATGCCTTTGGGATGTGGTGGAACGGGATATTCACATCATGGATGTGCAGCCAAAAAAACTGCAGCAACTGTGTGATGCCATCATATCAATATGGACCAAAATCTCTGAGTAATGTTTCCAGCACCTTGTTGAATCTATGCTACAAAGAATTAAAGCAGATCTAAAGCCAAAAGGGGGTCCAATGTGGTCCTAACAGCTTTACATAATAAACTGGCTGGTGAGGATATTCCATATTAATGATGTTCAAGTTGATCATAAAAAATATTTTCCAAATAAAGAAAGAAAGGAAAAAGATTTTGGATTAAGACTATGACGCTTGGATTGGATGTAAAATTGATCTGGTAGCAGTTTGGGTTTTTCAGCAGGTGACTGCTTAACACTGCAGTGATGACTTGGAGATTTCTCAGCTGACTTCAGTTACACATATTCTTTGTGTTGTGTGTTTTGGAAGGTCCGTCATCCAAGCTTCTCCTGTCAAGGCAAATTTTCTGAAACTGTTAGGTAACTATCCTACCACTCAGAAGTTTGGGATCACTTGCAAATTTCTTTGTTTTCTAAAGAAAAACACATTTTTATGCAATTCACAATTTAAACATTCCACAAAGAATTTTATCCATTTCACAAACAACTAAAGTCAATCAGATGATTTTTAAAGAATGATCTACATTTTTGCACAGAGGCCTGTCCTCAGCAACTGTCAGTCCTCTGCATCAATCTCAAAAAGGCCAAAAAGAAAGAAATTTCTTTAAAGACCCATCAGTCTATTGCTGTAATTAACAAAGGAAGGCTATTCAATGCGAGAAATTGTGGGGAAACTTAAAATCTCTTACCATGCTGTTAACTACTCCCTTCAGAGAGCAGCACAAACTGATTAACAAGGACAGAAAAGGAGTGGGAGGCCCCGATGCACAACTGTGATAGAAGACAAATATCTGAGAGTGTGTACTTTAAGAAAAAGGTGCCTCACAGGTTGTTGACTGGCAGCTGCACTCAATAGTACCCTTCACACCCCAGTGTCACCATCAACAGTGAAGAGGCGACTTCAGGATGATGGACTTCATGGCAGAATTGCCAAGAAGAAGCCATATCTCAGACTGGCCAATAAAAAAGAAAAGACTGAGATAGGAAAAAGAGCACAGACACTGGACAATGGAAGACTAAAAGAAGGTGTTGTGGGCAGATGAGTCCAAACTTGAGGTATTTGGATCAAACAGAAGAGCATTTGTGAGTTGCAGAAGAAACGAAAAGATGCATGAACAATGCTCAATACCACCAGTCAAGCATGGTGGAGGCAGCGTTATGGTCTGGGGCTGCTTTGGAGGTGGTAAAATAGACGGTTTGTACGGAGTGGAAAAGGCCTTGATGAAGGAAAGCTATTACAAGATTTTGTAATGCCATGCCATACCCTGTGGACAGCACTTTCATCAGTTTCATCCTACAACACGATAATGACCTAGAACACACCTCCAAAATGTGTCAGCAATATTTAAAGAATAAGCAGTCAACTAGAATTCTGACTGTCGTGGAGTGGCCAGCACAGTCTCTGGATTTGAGCCCCACTGAGCTGTTGTGGGAGCAGCTTGACCGTATGGCACGAAAGAAGACACCATCAAGCCAATCGATGAAGGCAAAGTTTAAAGAACACATTCATCATTTCCATTAAAATAATTAATTCTGACTTTGATAATGTCAGCATGATCAGTTCATTCATTGTATTTCCCATTCAGACTAATTTCACACGTGTTTTCATGGAAAACAAGAGAATTTCCAAGTAATCCCAAACTTTTGAATGGTAGCATAGATGTCAAAAACATTACAGAAATGACTCCAAAGATGTGTAAAACTGTACTTTGTCATGCCTGATGTTAATGCAATACAAAAAATAAACACTTAGACAGGCCAGACTTTATAAGACTTTTGTATGCAAAAGAAACAGGGTATCTGCTCTTAAGCCTGTTAACAGCTAGAGTGAATTGGGACATTAGGTTGCTTCTCTGGACTTTTGACAGTGAGTAAAATTTTGTTAAATTTCCAATAGTTACTTTTAAAAATACATAGGCAATTAATGTAAAATGGATCAACAGTTCCTTATTCTATAATAGTACGATAATTTATACTCAAAAATTTCTTTAGTCCCTGTCTTATCATTTAGTGGTTGCACTTGTTTCAGTGACAACTTTTCAGAACAAATGTCCTGTCCATATGGGACAAAAGTATTTGGTCACCTACACATTACACCTACAGGAGCTTTTATGACATCCCATTGTAAATCCATAGGCATTAATATGGAGTCGGTCCCCCCTTTGCAGCTGTAACAGCTTCCACTATTCTACAAGATTTTGGTGTGTCTGGAATTTTTGCCCATTCATCAGAAAAGCATTTGTGAGGTCTGATGTTGCTTGAGAGGGCCTGGCTCATGCTTTCCATTCTAGTTAATTCCAAAGGTGTTCGATGGGGTTGAGGTCAAGGCTCTGGGTGGGTCAGGTTCCTCCAGACCGATCTCATACAACCATGCCTTTATGGACCGTGCTTTGTGCACTGGGGCAAAGTTTTGTTGGAACAGAAAACGACCTTCCCACAAAGTTGGAAACATAGCATTGTCCAAAATGTCTTAGGCTATGTTTACACTGAGGACAATAGTAGCCCAAATCCTCAAAAGTTGATTCTGTTCATCTGGACGTAGGGTTTTCCGTGGGAGAAACGTTTCATCACTCATCCAAGTGACTTCTTCAGTCTCAACTGACTGCAGGTTTCCCCAACCTTATAAACAGTACATTTGCATAATGACTGAAACTATCACTACTGAGTGAAACTATCACCACTGGGGGACAATGGGCTGGTCAGTTCCTTAGCCATTAAAATGCAAATTCTTATGACAATTGATCAAACAACCCCCGATGAGGCCCACTGATCAAAGGCCATGAGTACCATCCACAGAGAGTTGGGGAATGGCTGCAATCACCGCATTGTAAGATGGCGAAAGATGTACCCTTAGGCCCCCTCCTCGATTCAGAGACGGTCTTTCCCTTTTCACGTATATGGCTTCCTTGACTCCCCGCTCAAACCAGCGTT
>VUQH01084058.1:0-17818 GCA_015106775.1 Etroplus canarensis
ATAAAAAGTCTTGAACCATCAGGCCCCATCCTATCTTAAAGACCTCATTGTACCATATTTTCCCATTAGAGCACTTCTCTCTCAGAGTGCAGACCTACTTGTGGTTTCTAAAGTTTTTAAAAGTAGAATGGGAGGCAGAGCCTTCAGCTTTCAGGCCCCTCTCCTGTGGAACCAGCTCCCAGTTTGTATTCAGGAGACAGACACCCTCTCTACTTTTAAGATCAGGCTTCAAACTTTCCTTTTTCATAAAGCTTATACATAGTTCCCACAGCTATGTCACAACATACGAGCGGCCGCTATTGCTGTAGGCAAGCTGCATGCAGCTGTGCATTCAGGATACTAGAGGAAATGTTGACAACCCAACCATTAACAAACTGACTGTACGCCTCCAGTGACTTACCAACACAAGATAATGGTACACATCTTAGACCTCCATTCCACTGGTGCCAATCGACGTTGTTTTGAGCGGTTATTATCAGCAATACCGGGACTATGCCAGGAATGCAACGGAAATTGCGTGTGATAAACGGCAGTTCAACGTCAGTTCACCACCAATAAAACGTCTTTCATCAGTGGGTAATCAGTTGAGCCCGGCAGTGCGAGCGGCACAACCGGGCATACATTGTAAATGCAACCTGAATGGCGCGACAAAGCGCACGGGTTACAACGTGAATGCCGGCCATTTGTCTCCTCTACAAGGACAGTAGAGTTTTTCCCCCCCTTTACCTAGCCCCCTTTGCATGTCTTTGGACTGCAGGAGGAAGCCGGAGCACCCAGAGGGAACCCATGCAAGCTCGGGGAGAACATGCAAACTCCACACAGAAGGGCCTAGGGTAGCCGGCTGTTGGATTTGAGCCCAGACCCTCTTGCTGTGAGGCAACAGTGCTAGCCACTGCACCACCGTATTACACTGAAATTGGCGATTCTTCATTCTGAGTTCTTCTCACACAGTACAACAGACCAATCCTGCTAATTTGGTTGCTTTTAAATGTAACGTTGTAATGTGCAGCTAATTAAAGAGGTAAAAAGTGATGAATGTGTTTGCAAGCAGCGTCTTTCACTGCATTATTACAAGGATTATTTATTTAACTAAACGTATGATTGATTTATGAAAGTACTCATGGCCAGGCATATAGGTGACGTTCTGACTGGGGGCTGAGCCCCCCGGACTGTGTGATCCTACGATCGCCCCTGTCCAGTACAAACAGAGAATCGTTTTTCCTGACGCAGTGAACTCACCGTGCGCTCGGTTCCACACCTGTCCAGGTCAGACTCGAAGTGAAGGTACCGCCTGCTGGTTCTGACGGCCGCGCACGTGCCCAGTCTCAGGTGGGAGTGTGAGTGGGGGCGGCCAGTGCCCAGAACGCGCCTGTCCACCCGGACCCGCAGCTTGTTCCGTTCGCAGGAGGTCTCCACGGACTCACCTGAGCCGCCGGGCGGCGCTGCGGCTTTGGGGCGGATCGGGAGCAGGATTTCCCGCACGCGCTCCGGTAAAGGCTCCGGTCCGGTTCCTCTGAGCGGAGAGAAAAACTCCCCGTCCACGAGCGGCAGCTGGGAGTCCACGGACACGGGGAGGCGGAGGGGGGGTGGGACGGGCGGTGTCCCTCCTTCCGTGTCCAGCAGGGGACAGAGCAGCAGGTAAACCACGGCCGGACACCGCATCGCTGTATGCACACCTGAAAGGACCAAAAGTGGACACAGATGAACAACACCTGGGACTGAAGACACACCCACACACGACACACAGCGCCACCCGCTGGCTGCTTAGTGTAAAAACAGCCTAATGAAGTTCATGTCTGTTTCGGGAAGTTCCCACCTGACCCAGACTTATTATAGTTTAATACTTTCCAACTAATTTCTAGTTTTATTTTGTTTTCACTTTAGTTTCAGTTAGTTTCCACAGTGGATTTACTCATTTTACTTTAGCTTTTATTACTTTGTTAGTTTTAGTTTTACAATATGGATGGTATTTATCAGGGGAAGATTTAAGATGTTTAGATCAGAAATTACAACACAAACACACTTTGTGAAGACAGATGAGTCACAATCATGTCAACATCCTGAGTCTTAATAAACAGAAGCACCAAAGTCTCATCAGACAGACTGACAGACCAAATTTAACCCAACTGACAAAGACTAGAACTAAGGACATTTTATTTATTTATTTTTTTATTTTATTTTAGTTAATTTCCTAAGCCCACAATGTTGTTTTAATTAGTTTTGATTTTTACCAAAAGTCTAATTTATATTTATATTTCAGTTAACTAAAATGATTTTTCTCCTGTAATTTTAGTTTTTAGTTTAGTTTTAGTTAACTATAACCTTGACCTGACCCCTCAGAATCAGCTGATTTTTATAATGTACAACAATTTTATCTTCTTACTAACATATTATGAACATTTTCTAAATTAATTCAATTCAGTTTTATTTATATAGCACCAATTCATAGCAACATTCACCTCATTCACACTGTCAGGTATAGAGAAAAATCCCCGACAATCAGACCATCCTCTATGAGCAGCACTTGGTGACAGTGGGAAGGAAGAACTCCCTTTTAACAGGAAGAGCCCTCCAATAGAACCAGGCTCAGGGAGGGGCAGCCGGTTGGGGTGAGGGGACAGAGAAGAGAGAAAGGAGAGCAGAGAGAGACACAGACTGTGGGAGAGAGAAGACAACATTAATGACATGCAGCAGTAACAAATAAATGATGGGGAGTGAAAAGAGGTGGGTGGAGAAGAAATGCCCAGCACAGTTACAGACCCTCAAAGTACAAAGAAGTGCATCGAGACTTTTTTAATTTGCCTTTTGGTTTCCAACAGTTTTTATTTTGATTTCACATTAAAACTTTAGGGCTGAAAAACACATTAAATCTGTTTTACACACACTCCAAGTGTCACAATCTGAATAAAAAAATCTTCATTTTGTAGCACACATTTTTGCCTATGACCAAATTTAAGCATCAATATCATGGGATATATCATAGTTTAAATAGCAAATTGCAACAATATAATGCATATGTCGCAGAGTAACTGGAAAACTTCAAATAGTGCATTTTGGCCAAACTTACCAGTGTCGTATCACCACATAAGTGGTTGTTCAAAACAAGTTACAGCATGTAAAATGTCTCCAGTCATCTTGTAGCCATGATTCTTTGTGTATTGCACTTAAAGTTTCTTCTAAGTTTCTTCTGCTTCTAAAACATTCAAGATATGTATTCTAAAAACTCTCTTTAAATAACAGAGGAGTAAACTCAATCTGGATAGAAAACAAATGTACAAGACATACATGAGATAGACAAAAGTATTGGGCTACAATTCTTAATTACTGAATCCAGGTGTTTCATTCACTCCCGCTGCCACAGGTGTATAAAATCAAGCACCTAACCATACAGAAAAAAATGTGTTGTTCTAAAGAGCTCACTGAATTCTAGTGAGGTACTATAATAGGATGCCAACATTACAAGTAGTCAGTGGGTGAATTTTCTTCCATGATCAGCCACCAAGTGTCAGACCACGTAAAGTTACAGAGCAGAGTCACTCACATCGTGCTGAGGCATATAGAGCATTAAAGTCATCAGTGCTCTGCTGACTCATAAACTGCAAACCTCTTCTGTCTCAACATCAGAACAAAAACTGTCCACTGGGAGTTTCATGGCATGGGTTTCCATGGCTGAGCAGCCATGGAAACCACAATGTCTAACAGCAGATAGAGTGTTGTACAGCACGCCACTTCTGGACTGTGCAGCAGTGGAAACGTGTTCTGTTTAGTGACGCTATCTGGCAGTCTGATCAAGGAGTCCATGTTCGGCAAATGTCTTAAGAACGTTATCTGTCTGACTGCGCTGTGCCTGCTGTAAAGTTTGGTGGAGGAGGGATAATGCTGTGGGGTTGTTTTTCTGGGGTTGGCCTGGGCCCTTCAGTTCCAGTGAAGATAAATGCTTCAGCTTAGCAAGATATTTTGGACAAATATATGCTTCCAACTTTGTGGGAACACTTGGTGGAAGGCCCTGTTCTGTTATGTAGCTGTGCCCCAGTGCACAAAACAAGCTCCATAAAGGCATGGCTGGATGAGTTTGGTGTGGAAGAACTGGACTGGCCCACACAGATACCTGACCTCAACCCCCACCCACCACCTTTGGGATGAATGAGAACAGACCTTGCATCCAGCATCAAGTATCTGACCTTACAGTTGCTCTTCTGGATGAATGGGCAAAAATTCCCACACAAACACTCTTGAAGAAAGCCTTCCCAGAACAGTGGAAGCTGCAAAGGGGGAACCTGTGGATTTAGAATGGGATGTCAAAAGCTCCTGCAGGTGTAACGTATAGCTGGCCCAATACTTTTGTCCATGTATGGTGAATACACAGAAGCTAGCCGAACAGTGTTTGACTGCAGGAGGATTTTTTGGAAGTCCGAGTGCCATGTTAGAGGATTATCTCAGAATATATTCCACTGTAAAAAGCATTCTTCATGGTTTGTATCTAGAAGAGCATGCGAATAATAAAAAATGAAGAAACATTGATGAAAACTTAATGTTATGTACTAAATTAGACCTGATGCCAAACCTTCCAGTAAAAAGAATAACATACTCAAAGACAAATAAAGGGCATCTGAGAAGGTTTTATGTAGGATTTGGCTTCAGTGAGGTTGATCAGATTAGAGGTTATCACTAAACTATGCAGTTTGTGTTTTGTTGTATTTTTAGTGATAGGATGGTGTGTGTGTGTCTGCGTGTGTGTGTGTCACTGCATCTGTGGGTTTTTTTTCTCTTCACCAAACTGAGTAAACAGTGAGAAGTGTGAGTAATATCCCAGTCCAGAAGGGGGCAGCAGGTGTTGGAGCTCCGTTGCACAGGTGCGTGTTGCAGCACTCATTGGTGAAGGTGAAATTGAGGCCCAGGGCATATTTTTCACCTGTGACTCCACACAGGGAGGGCAGGACACAGCTCTTCTCGTACAGCACCACACGGAAGTCCCCTGAAAGTGCATTCCAAACACAAAGTAAAGCACGCTGACACATTTCACTCCCAGCCTGGCACCAACCGTTCTCGCTTCTTTTTCTCAGTTTTGATTCATTTAAATGTTTTTTTCAGTGACTCAAGTTGCGCTCACCTTTCTCACCCACTGCTCTGCTTGACAGGCAGAGCTGCCCGGGTGGGCACCTGAGGGGGAATCTGATGCAGTCCAGAGGTGAGATGGTGGGGAACACGCAGGTGTAACAGAAGAGGGGAACTGAAAGACAGAGGTGACTGTTAAAACCCACAAAAAAGACTTTAAAAAGTTCCTTCCTGGATGCAAGCCACAGTGAGCAAAATGATAATAATCTGAAACATAAAAAGGGAAACCTGCACTGAATACCCATTAGTTTGAATTTTAAAAGTACTTTAAAACTTACATGTCAAATCCTAAGATGTTAGAAGCTTTCATGTTTGGTATCAGTGGTTATTATAGATGTAAAATTATAATAAATGAACTGAAACTTTTGTAATAGAAAGCAGAATGATTGGTGCAGCTACAGCTCAAAACAAACTGATTATTCAGCAACTACACTCACTAGCCACTTCATTAGGTACACCTTTCTAACCCCCTTTTTCCTTCAGAGCTGTCTTAATTTTTTCATGGCATAGATTCAACAAGGAATGGGAACATTCCTCAGAGATTTTGGTCCATATTGACACGATAGCAGGTTTATCGGCTGCATGTCCCCGATGAGAGTCTCTCATCCAACCACATCCCAAAGGTGCTCTGTTGGACTGAGATCTGCTGACTGCGGAGGCTGCTGGAGTGCAGTGCACTCATTCTCATATTCAAGAAACCAGTTTCAGATGATCTGATCTTTGTGACATGGTGTGTTATCCTGCTGGAAGCAGCCATCAGAAGATGGGACACTGCGGTCTTAAAGGGATGGACATGGTCAGCAACAATACTCAGGTAAGCTGTGGGGTTTTAAACAAGGCTTACTAAAGCTAAAGAACCAAAGTGTGCCAGGAAAATCTCCCCCACACCATCATATCATCACCAGCCTGAACCACTGATACAAGGCAGGATGGATCCATGCTTTATGGTGTTCACACCTAATCCTGACCCTGCCATGTGAATGTGGCAGCAGGAATGGAGACTCATCAGACCAGGCAACTTTTTTTACAATCTCCAGTTGTTCACTTTTTTTGCGTTTGTGTGAACTGTAGCCTAATTTTCCTGTTCTTAGCTGACAGGTGTGGTCTTCTGCTGCCGTAGACCATCTGTTTCAACATTTGGCATGTTGTGCTTTTAGATATGTTGTTCTGCATACCTTCATTGTAATGAGATCTAGTTTGAGTTACTGTTGCCTTTTTATGAGCTTGAAGCAGTCTGACCATTCTCCTCTGGTGTCTGGCATTAATAAGGCCTTTTCTCCCAGAGAGCTGCCACTCACTGAATATTCTCTGTAAACCCTGGAGAATCCCAGTAGATCAGCCGTTTCTGAAATACTCAGACCTGCCCATGTGGCACCAACAACCATGCCACGTTCTCTTAAATCACTTTTCCTCGCCAATCTGACGCTCAGTTTGAATATAAGTAGATCATCTTAACCACGTTGACACTCCTAAATGCACTGAGTTGCTGATTAGATATAAAAGTTCATGAGTAGGTGAACAGATGTACCTAATGAAGTGGCCAGTGAGTATATGTTTCAGAGCTGTACCTGTTATTCACTGCATGTTAACGCAGACAGTTATATAATGGAGTATTTTATCTTTACCACTGATGCTAAGTGATATTGCACATAGATGCTTGTTTTTTGGAACTGGTGCAGCAAAGTTTCATAATCAATACAAATAAAGCTCACATAATTCATTAATTAAACAATATAATTCTTTTTTTAATCATTTGATTTGGGCAGTTTTATAAAGAAAAAAAGCCAAACATTTTCTGTTTCCAGCTTCCCAATATGGCAGTTTGCTACCTTTCAGTCACATATGTTAGAGTTCATTGAACATTTTTGACTGTTAGTCTCCACTGAGTCTAATAAGCTGATGGGATTGTCTAACATTTTATAGGCCAAACATTCAAAGACTAACAAATTGTTGGTAATTATCCAAGTTTATAAGGTTTGAAAAAGCCCCTTGATATTATCCACTGCTGTTTGCACACACAGGCAGAAGCAGGCATACACTCTTCTTGTTGACTTACCCACAGCTGGAAGTGAACACAGGAGAAGCAAAGGGCCAAGCAGCTTCGACATCACTGACTGTTTCTGTCTCAGAGGGAGAAAAGCCTCCTGCCAGTTGACTCTTCAGCTCTTCACTGCATCTCTTTCAGGATATTTTGAGGAACAAATCGGCTGTTTTCATCTTGAAAACAAGAAATCAGCTCAAGTCTTTGGAACTTCGTGCAGGCTTATTAGCATGAGCAGCTGCAGAGATCTGACGGTGAATCTCCTCTGATTTCTCTCCATATTCTGTTAATTAACTTGAAGAATCTCCCACCCCAGTCCTTATGATTGAATTAGGCTGTTATCCCCCTGTTCCATCCATGATTGCAGAGAATCGATCCATTCAGGTAGAAGATAACCAACAGGGTTTTTTTGAGGAAAACACACCTCTGTTGACTGAAAATATGTAAAAAGTGGAAAATATTAAGCATATTTATATGTTTTATTCTAAAGAATCATGTGAGATGTGTCCTGTACTGAGGTAGAGCAGGGCAGGTTTATTGAATCACGTCTTCCTAATAGAAGACGTTGAGTTTGGTGGGAGGGATGTCAAGTGACCTGCAGTCCCATGACTAGAAAATTGAGCAGGAGCTCTGCACAGTCACAGCTTTAAACTGAGAAAACAGGGGGAATCCACAGCTACCTCAGTCCACAGAAAAAAGTTTGTATTCAGGGGTTTAAAATAAACTGTAATACTTTATTTTAATAAGTACATTAAAGTAGTTGTAAATAATCATGTGTTTAGATAAAATAATCACATTACTCCATCTCTGTCCACTTTCTTTCAGCCACACAAAAGGTTATTGCTCCTGTTATGACTGTGTTTTATTGCAGCACAGATAGCCTAATTATATTAAATAAAATGACAAATAAGGCAGCACGGTGGCGCGGTGGTTAGCACTGCTGCCTCACAGCAAGAGGGTCCGGGCTCAAATCCAACAGCAGGCTACCTTAGGCCCTTTTGTGTGGGCTTAAGGTAGAATGAATGAATGAATGAAAATGACAAATAAATCCTGGCATACCTTCAGAAACGCTGCCTTGAGCCACCTGAAACAAACCCACAGAATTCAGCTGTGCTTTCAAAACCAGAGTCACAGTCAGTGGTGTTGTCCGATGGAAGAGCCAGTTTTGCAACACTTTGCTTTAATTTTCAGTAAGTTGCACAAAAATTTTATTCAACTACACAAGTGCACGGAGCTGTAGGAGATATGAGGAAGATGATGGCATCATGTGATTGTTGAAGATTTCATTCTGAGCACAGGTGTTAATCTCCTGGTCTGACAGCCTCAGTTCTTCTGAGAAGACTCGTCCCCACTTAGGCCTAAAAGCCATGCCATCAGCTGTGTTTAGATATGCTTCCTACTGAGGCTTCTTCTGTGATGTTCATTGCATCTCTGCTCAAAACTAACCCAGACTACAGGTTTATTCTTCATAGCAAACCAAGCACAAAGCTGAGGCTAATAATAATAATAATAATAAAGGAACGAACACCAAGCTATAAATACTGCAGTTCCTCAAATGACCACTTGAGGCTGGCTCCAGCGGTGTTGTTGGCTGAGCAAAAGTATAGGCCCACACCTGTAAATCCCTGATTCAGAATGGGTGGTTCTGAAGAGCTCACTGAATTCCAGTGTGGTGCGATAATGAGATGCCACCACTTACACGATCAACAGTGGTAAAGTTACAGAGCGGGGTTGCAGAGTGCTTGAGGCACTTAATGCGTTAAAGTTGCCAGTGTTCGCTGCTAAGTTCCAAATGTCCTCATTTATTAACATCAGCACAAAAACTGTGCACTAGGACCTTCATGGCATGGGTTTCCATGGCTAAACAGCTGCATGCAAGGCTTACATCACCAAGCACTGTCAGACGGAGCAGTGGAGTTATGTTCTGTGGAGTGCTGAAACATGATTCTGATGGATGACCCCCGATTTGGTGAATGCCAAGAGAGCCTGACTACACTGTACCAACTGTAAAGTTTGGTGGAGGAGGACTAATACTAGGGGTTGTTTTTTTTGTTCGTCCTGGGCTCATTAGTTCCAGTGAAGGGAAATCTTAATGTTTCAGCTTACCAAAAATCTCTGGACAGTTCTACGCTTCCAACTTTGTGAGAACAGTTTGGTGAAGGTCCTAAGACTGTGCCCCAGTGCACGAAGTGAACTCCAGAAAGGGGTGGTTGAATGACTTTAGTGTGGAAGAATTAAATTCAGTTCAGTTTTATTTATATAACACCAATTCACAACAAAAGTCACCTCAAGGTGCTTCACACTGTAAGGTAAAGACACTACAGTACTAGAGAGAAAACCTCAACAATCAGACCATCCATGAGCAGCACTTGGTGACTGTGGGAAGGAAGAACTCCCTTTTAACAGGAAGAGAGCTCTAACGGAACCAGGCAAACCCAAGAACCCATCCAGCACCATTGGAATGAACTAGAACAGAGATTGTGAACCAGGCCCTCTCATCCAATATCAGTGTCGACCTCACAAATGCTCTTCTGATGAATGGACAAAAGTTCCCACACACACATGCCAATGTCTTGTAGAAAGCCTTCCCAGAAGAGTGAAAACTGTTCTAGCTGCAAAGGAGTACCAACTCCATATTAATGTCACTATTACTATATACAAATTTTTAGATTTGTTTATTTATAGTTATTCATAACCAAGCTTGTGAGTTTAATGTAATAACTCAATATGTCACACTCACTTCCAAATATGATTATTTCTGGCTCCAGAAAAACAGCATGGCAGGGCCAAAATGCTAAAATCCAGGGTTCAAAATGAGGCTTCACAAATCGGTGGCTATGTCCATCATATATATACAGTCTTTGTAGACAATAGGTAAGCAGAGGACTTGTGTCTAAATAAATGCAAATAATATTAACCCTAGTACTGCAGGACCTCAATATATCAATGTCCCAGATAAGTTTTGTGTACTGCCAGTCGCCTATAAATTGATCACTTCTGGTGTTTTCATTCACTACCGATCGTCTAGCTGGTCGTATAGCTGGCAGGAAAAGGGTTAAAACCTGACCGTTCATCCCAAAGCTGCTGGGCATGGGTTGAAGTCTGGACTCTGCCACAGGCCTGTCAAGATCCTCCACACCAATCTGGAGAAACAGACTGCTGTGGAGGATCTTGACAGTCATACATCAATATCAACAGAAGTCATATCATCAGAAGAAGTTTTCTGATCGTAACGATACTGATATGACTGTGATTAAAAAAAAAGGTCATTGAGGGGATTTTAAAACCATTAACATACATCTGTAATTTATCATTTCAAACTGATGCATCCCCCTAACAAATGGAAAATAGCAAAATACCTCTTAACAAATCTGGCAACACAAACTACTTCACAAAATTCAAAAAAACTTTTAAACAACCGACTGGAAAAATGAATTGAGAAAGATGAACTACTCAGTGACAGTCAGTTCAGGTTCAGAGCAAGCAGATCAGCATCACTGGCATTATTAGATTCAGTGGAACAAATCAAAACTCCACACACAAACTATATTCAGCTGAGTTACTTATAGATGTAAAAAGCCATTTGATACAAGAAATCGTGATATATTACTAAAGAAACTGGAATGTTATGGTATCAGGGGTAGTATTAGATTGGATATTTAAATAACAGGCAACAGTTTGTGAAGCTGATGATCGTTGCTGCTTGTGTATGGACATTGCTAGTGGCATCCCTCAGGGGTCAGTTTTGGGCCCCAAATTGTTTATTTTATACATAATGACATAAGCAACGTGTCAAACATATTAAAACTGCTACTGTTTGCCGATGATAGCAATATTTTTGTTCCAGCGATGATTTAAAGGATTTATGGGAAGAACTATTTACAGATATAATTTTAACAAAAACAAATTATCATTAAATGTGAATTAAACTAAAATAATGTTGTTTGGAAACAGTAAACTAAATATGCAAGTAAGAGTTGGTACTCAGAGAGTAACTCTCAGGGTAATAAGAGATGAGAGAATGATTTCAGACATGTAAAATTAAGCGATAACATGTATTTTACTCGTGATGGAAACAGAACTGCAAGTATCTTATATCCATAAATATGTATAATGTAGCTCTCAAATTGCAGTATAGTGCAGTTTTCTGTTCTTTAACTTATAACTATTCCTCACCACACTTCAAATGAACACCATCATCTCTGTATGGTATCTGCAGCTCTCCTCAACACAGGACTGAAGGGAGTTGAGTTCAGCTTGCCGCCCCCTGCTGGAGGAAAGCGGGCATGGCCCACTTGTCCACCTGCCGACGCCTCATGCGGAGGACACCGGCGTCCACCTGAGCTGCAGCTCTCTTGTTGTACAGGTCGTCCAGCAGCTGCAGGCAGGCACCCTGCAGCCTGGCCAGCTCCCCCTCAGAGGACCTGAGGCGTCGTCTCAGCACGTCACTGCCCTGAGAGACGCACAGGAAACACATTTAAAAGTGGCTTATTTTGTCTGAGACAAAATGAGGGGCTGATGTTAAACCGCTGAGTGCTTATTTAATACATGTGAAAATGAGCCACTACACTGTGAAAATATAGAGATCTTGTTATATGTTCTGTTTGTCTTTACTTGTTTCCTACATGTGAGCCACCTTTCTAAGTTCAAAGACAGAGAGGAAATGTAAAATAGTGGTTCGCACCTATTTTTTTTGGTTTTCAGGTTGGAGTATATTCTTGCAAATCTTAAAGCGTGTGAGGCAGAACTTAGAAACAAGTCTCAGTTTCAGTGTGTGCAGGCACACACCATGAAGATTATTTCCTGCTGAGTTGCAAACATGAGCTGATATATCTCTTTTCACCTCAGAACATTCGACACACCCTATATTTAGCAATGTTTGTACTACTGAAAATCTTTTATTATATCTTTATTTATCAGCAATGTTTGCAAAGTCACCATGAACATTACCAGGCTGTTAAAATCCAAAGTGGACTGCAGTTGTAGAACATGTTTAGTTGTGTGTTCATAGTGACACAAGTGTTTTGTGTCTTTTAGCTCGGCTGTTTGCAGTAAAGAAGCTGGACTCCCAGCTTATCACCAACTGGCAAACAGGCACAGAGGGTGAACATACTGGAGACTGCATCAGCTAACACATACTGTATATCTGTATATTGTCCATACTACATCTGTATGTTTGCCCTTCTGTATATTAATGCAAATTTATTTCCACCTCTTACACAGTCCTTATCTGTACATAACTGCTCTTAACTGTACATACTGTATATATTGCACTTGCTGCTCTTTGCACTTCTGATTAGATTCTGATTCTGATTAGAACTGTTCTCTTGCACGCAGGCGGTGTTTTGATGGTGAAATGCAGCCGTTCTGTCGTCTAGAGAGACATTATATGATGCTTTTAGCCTGTTTATCTTGTCAAGATAAATACAGAGAGAAATACATTAAAATAAAAGTCTTCAGTAATGTATTATTGAAGCCTACAGGTGTAGGATTTTACTGCTTTTATAGGAGCTCTGAGACCTCAGCTCACACTGACTCCCATATAACTGGCACCAAGTTATTATGAGTGTATCAGAACATTTTGGATGCACCTGAATAAGATGAGCAGCTTCAGGTAACTGTGTCCCCGGGTGTCTCTGATAGGCCTGCACCAGGGGCCTGTTGAGCTTCTCTCTGGACAGAATGTCACCGCTGTACTCTGGACCCTGTAAGCAGAATAGCATGAGGCAGACACTGTCAACAAATCTGTAGTAAATGCGTTTGACGCTCGCTGACCTGTGCTCTGCCGTGGCTGTGACGAATGCAGTTAATCTCCCTTTGCTTGCGAAACACGGCCTGTCGAGTGGCTGCAGACATCAGAGTGAGATGTTGCTGCAGAGGACAGAACGATTATTACTCTGATGTAAAAAGCTGTTTCTTCACAGCACTGAAAGATGTCAAATGCAGTGGATTAATGTCAACCTGCAGAGTGACGGTCTCTGCGATTTTCTTCACCAGGCCGTCATTGACAGCGCGGTGAGCAGCATTCTGCCTGTTGATGGCGCTGCTTAGCATCCGCCTGATGTTTTCTCTCAGTACCTGAGACTGGCTGACCGTCAAAGAGGACGACTCTAAAGCCTTTTTACAGTCTGAAAGAAGAAAAATGGGAGCACTGTTAAATCCTACTTAGAACATGTAGTGGTTATGGATTTCAAACTCAGCCAGAAAGCCACTGATGCACAATAGTACAGTACTGCAGGCAAAAGGCGTTCATTTTCCAAAGAAAATATGCAGTTTACTGGTTTATTTTATCCAGTGTGCCTGTAGTGTAGTGGTTTACACATTTGCCTAACAAGCGAAAGGTCCCTGGTTTGATTCCAGGTGGGACCATATGCCCCTCTAACCATGGAGGGTTGCATCAGGAAGGGCATCTGGTGTAAAACCTCTGCCAAATTACCAATGTGGACTAATCCGCTGTGGCGACCCCTTGGGGAGAACACAAGGTAACAGCTGAAGGTTCACTGGTTTATTTTTATCCATATTTGGGTAAAATTAGCTCTCTCTTTTTTTTTTCCTAGTAATTTCTCACTGTGAGCTTGTTGTTGAGCTTACCCGGAGTAAAGGGGCTTATGGGATCAGCTTTTAATAAGGTCTGAGGGACGGGGCCGTTTCCTCCAGCAGAGCCGCTGACAGGCAGCAGTTCCAGGACTCGAGCCCTCTCACTGGCACAGGCCAGCAGCTGCCGGCTGCTCTCACCAAGAGCCTGGAAGAAAAAAATGATTTGTTCATTTAGTCTGTGAAATGTCAACGAAATATTTCATAAAGTCCAAGACCACATTTGTAAATGTCTTTATTATTAGTAGAAAACACAAAACATATAAAAATTATCTTTACAATTTAATGGATGATGTCACAGTGACCATCATTTCTGTACAGTTTACAGAGCCAACAAGCAAACACTGGAAAAGTGATTCAATACAAAATACTTATGATTTGGTCCCGCTATGCAAGCAAACTATACAGTTTGCTTGCTGATACAGTTCAAAGGTGACATGGGCTGAAGGTGTATCCTGACAGAGTGAGAGGTGGGGCACATCCTGGACGTGGTTCAGTCTGTCACCGGGCTAACACAGAGAGCCAGACATCCCTTCATCCTCACATTCATACCTGTGGCTAATTTAGAATCACCAATTAACCTAACGGCTCGTCTGTGGACTGTGGGAGGAAGCCGAAGTGCTGGAAGAAACTCGTGCAAGCCACAAAGAGAACATGCAAAGTCCTCGTTCAGTTGTTAACTAATCAAAGTATAAACAGCCCGGATATCAACGCAACAGAGTTTCAATAATCCAACAAACATCAGCCCGTTAACTTTGCTATTATGACCATGGGTGTGCTGAAAAGCGGCACTGTCTGCAGGTACAGTGGTGGAGAGCAGCTATCTGGCTCTAATCTGTCACTTAGACCCTGAAATCCATGGCCTTTAGCTTAAAGGGGCATTTCACCTTGTAGTGCTGTTCAACCATCTTTAATGTTTGGACATGAGTTGCACAGTGTTGGAGCAGTAAAAAAAATGTTTGCCTTCTCTTGAATAATATGGAACTAAATGACATAATGGCTCAAAGAACCAAAACAATTATAAACTTAGCAGCAGTGTGACGTTCTACAGATAATTGTTCGGTTAATTTTAAAAATATATATAAAAACAGTTTTTTTCTACTGTCTCCATCCACCAACCAAAATCACAAGCCTCCAGTCACAGGCAGATGGGTGCTTTCTTCTGCACATTCTTATGGACTGCAGATGACAACACAAATGGCTCACAAAAAACGCTTGTGGATTTTCAGCTGTGTGGGGGTTTTTGGGTGCTCTGAGCACTACAAAGTGAGCGCCATCTAGCTTTTTTAAGCATAAGAGAAGGCAGATGTTTATAGGTGATATCTGCAAATCAGGACAGTTTCTAAGGATAAATGGCTCTACAGGCCAGAGGGTGAACTGTCCCTTTAATGCCATCCAACAGCACCAAAAGCACACCTGAAGTGGAGGTAACAAAGAATGATGGAAGTTGATGATGCCTGCACATCATTGTTCAGTCCACCACGCCGGAGGGGGCAGAGCGGAGGGACAACAAGTCAAGCAATGAAGACCAAACTGTATCCCTGTAAATCACCTGAAGCTGGCTCAGTGTGGTTCTCAGTGCTCCCTCCAGATCCTGTTTCAACTGTGCCAGCTCTCTCCTCTCCCACAGCAGCAAGTCATCAGCACCGTCTCTCTCCTGCAAAGGGGCAGACCTGTCAGTGCCTCACAGCTCTGAGCTTAATGCTGGATTAGGCTTCAGAGGCTGTGCAAAGGTATCAGTCATTACTGGAATGCTGAAATAAAGATTTACCATTTTATATATCATCATGTGAGGCATGTAGGAAGTTTGAGGACTATTACGTGCAAGTTCCTACAGGTGAAGTGTCTAAAAATACCCTACAAAATAGCATGATATGTAATGTAGATGTCTGAGCATCCTCTGCACCGAAGTAGAGGATGCAAGAACTACAAAGTTTAGGTATTGTGTAAGCTTGCCGTCTCGGCTGTGGACGGCCTTCTGGTTCTCCCCTCTGAGCTCCTCCTATTGATAGTCAGATTGGTCCCGAGGCTGCGCAGCGTCCTCTCCAGGTGACCACGGTCCCTCTCAAGCTTCACACCCTCCTCGGTCACCCTGCCGGTCTGCCTGCGCAGCTGAACCTCCACCTCCCGGACCCGCCGCATGTACTCACTAGCCACGGCGACACTGGCCCCGGCGCACTGCTCGCGCAAGCTGGTAGGTGGAAACGGGGCCGCAGATGTTCTCCAGGAACCACCAGGGAACTTAAAAAGAAAGTTTACTCACAAATGTCTGAGTCCAGCACTAAGATAATTCAGTAATATTTCAAGGTACTGCAGTCATTTATTTCTAAGCACTTTTTCAATCAGTGCAGCACATGAACATCAAATAAAACTGACAGGAGTGTTTTTACTGGAGAAAGAAAAGAATGAAATGTTTAAGTTGCTAGATAATGATACTTTTGTTTCATTGAATGCAACTTTCTACAGTCCTATTTCATAAAAGTGTGGTACACTGCATAAAATATCAATAAAAACAATATGAGTAACAAATCACATAAACCATTATTTATTCTTTTTTGGGTTTTTTTTTTTACAAAAGAACATACATCAAATATTGAAAATGAGACATTTTACTACTTGATGAAAAATACTAGCTCACCTTGAATGTGATGGCAGCAACACATCTCCAAAAAGTTGAACAGGTCCATGTTTCCCACTGTGTAGCATCCCCACCCATAAACATCTGGGAACTGAGGACACCAGCTGTGGTTTAGCATCGTCTTGCTGAAATATGCAAGCTGTGGTCTGGAGGGGAGCAGATGTTGCTCTAAAATCTGTATCTACGTTTCAGCATTGATGGAGCCTTTCCAGATGTGCAGGTTGTCAGTACCATAGGCACTAATGCACCCCCATACCATCAGAGTGCTGATAACAAGTTGAATCGTCCCTCTCCTCTTTAACCTGGAGGATATGACGTCCATAATGTCCAGAAACAATATGTCAAATGTCCATTGGTCTGACCACAGAACAGTTGTCCACTTTGTCTCAGTCCATTTTAAATGACCTTTAGTCCAGAGAAGACAGCAGTGTTTCTGGATCATGTTCACATATGTCTTCTTCTTTGCATGATGGAGCTTTAACCTGCATGTGTGAACGGCACAGCCAGCTGTGTCCACAGACGATGATGTGTGGACGTGTTCCTGAGTCCATGCAGTGATTTAATGACAGAATCACGTCTGTTTGTAATGCAGTGCTGCCTGAGGGCCTGAACATCACCAGCATCCAGGATTGGTTTTCAGCCATGTCCCTTGGTCACAGAGACGTCTCCAGATTCTCTCAATCTTTTGATGATATTATGAACTGTAGATGATGGAATATTCAAAGTCGCTGCAATTTCATGTTGAGAAACATTATTCTGAAATTGCTCCATGATTGCTGAACCTCTGTCTATCTTTACTTCTGAGAGACTCCACCTCTCTAAGGTGCTCTTTTTATACCCAATCACATTACTGGTCTGTTGCCAATTAGCTTCACTAGTTGCCACATGTTCCTCCAGCTGTTTCTTCTTAGTGCCACTTACTTTTCCAGCCTTCTGTTGCCCTTGTTTCAACTTCTTTTGAGACGTGTTGCTGCCATCAAATTCAAAATGAGCTAGTATATTTTATGAAGTAGTAAAATGTCTCAGTTTCAACATTTGATATGATGTCTATGTTAAATATTGGTTTATGACATTGTGTTGCATTTAAATTTTACACACAGTCCCTTCACTGCACATGGTAATACATCAATTTAGTCAGTAACTACTTTAGAGATTTTATTTTGAAAAGTATATTGAATGTTCATTTACAATATGTCACAATTTGTCAGTGCAAATATGCTACAGTTTATAAGATGTTAGAGGCGGTCTTGAGTGCTCAGTTGAATGTGTTTCATTTGTGGCCTTCTGTTTGTTTTATCTCCTCTGAAAACATCTCATTTTCAGGTAGAATGGGAGGCAGAGCCTTCAGCTATCAGGCCCCTCTCCTGTGGAACCAGCTCCCAGTTTGTCTTCAGGAGACAGACACCCTCTCTACATTTAAGATTAGACTT